>SJYT01085131.1:92641-111800 GCA_006410635.1 Cephalophus harveyi | reverse complement strand
CTTGGCATGCCCTGCTCCCCGGGTATTGCTTAGCTAACTCTCACCCTCCAAAACTTTGTTCAAATGTCACCTCCAAAACTCCATTCATAGTCACAATTTACAATCATAAACTCCCCTCTCGATCTTCGTAGCATCTGCGTATCTGTCTCTTATACACATCTAAATACTACCTAAAGATGCATATTATTTAACTCTCTTTTAAAAGATGGTCACTATGAAATCACAAAAGCAGCATTTATTAAAATTCATCTCTTTAAGTTAAACATCAGCAGTGCAATGACAGTAGAATAAGAATCTTTTGATCTAACATACTTTGATGTTATATAATATTTTTACTCAAAAGAGAATTTCAGCAAAATTCTTGATAGTAACAAAGAAAAGACCAGTAATGTTTACTTTATTGTTTGTACACAAGAGAGATTAAAATTAGTGGGCTAAAGTAGGAATTATCCTACATTTTATTTTACTTTAACATTTTCAGATAGTTTACAAAGAACTCAAGGAATGAAAAATCAAGAAACCAGAAGAAAAATCCAATCAATAGCCCTGAAGTTCAAGTCTATAAGAGGGAACCAATAGAAGATTTACAATCATAAACCCTTTGTTCAGGATAATAAATATATAAAATTCCACCACTCTTTAAATACCTACTGTGTGTCTGATTCTTTCACTCAGTCTTAAAAACTCTTTAAGAAGGAGGAGTTACTATTAGCTGAAATTTACAGATAAGAAAATTTAATTACAGAGAGGTTAGGAATTTCTCTAAAATCTGTTGGCAATTTGCAGAGTTGGGATTTGAATTCTGTTATCTCTAACTACAAAAAATTGTGTCTTTTACAATACACCCCTATTAAACAAAATGTCTCTTAAAATTAATTTTCCAAATAAGTAACAGTGAAACTTAAACCTGACTCGAATCCTTTGGCAAATATAGACTAGATTGTCTTTCCAGTGATATCATGGATAATGACATCATCTTAGAACCCATACATACACTTGGGGAAAATTAATACCATCTATAAGGGGATTCAGAGGCAATCCCAAGGAAAAATGACCTATTCAAAAGTCATGTAACAATATTTGCAACTTGTAATTGCTGCCTGTGAAAAAAAATCTTGCTCAAAATTTATAAAATGTGAAAAATCAAATGTACTGCCTATTAGTAAATGAATACCTTGACCTTGTAGTAGTGCATTTTTTATATTGATATGTAATATAGTCATTCCTTTTATTTTCTTAACAATATTGTAAGCTCCTGCCAAACACTACTTTGGTCCCAGATATATATGAAACAAATAATTTGAATATAATAACAAAATTTGACAAGTAATGAAAGAACAGAGAACTCTGAATTAGGAAACAAAGAAGTGAGTCCTGTGATCTCCCCAATTTCCTTTCAAGTTTCCAGGCTACGGCACAGAGGAAGAACTGAGGTGATCCCAGCAGAATCCCAGGGTTTAGGGAAAGGAGATGAGAGCAGAATATATATTGATGGAATACTACTCAGGAACAGTAATAGAACTTACTAATAATAATAGTAATAATACATTCCATCAAATGTATATATGCTAACTCATTTATGCCTTCACTTGCTTATTAGCAAGAACATAGGTGAATCTCAAAGCATTTATGCTGGTTGAATGAAGCCTGACTGAAAAACAGTGTATTGAGTTTGATTCCATGTATACAAAGTTCTAGAAAATACTAGCCAATCTCTCACTAAAGAGTATAGTACTTGGATTATTAAGTGAAGAGTAAAAATCTCTCACTAAAGAGTATAGTACTTGGATTATGAAGTGAAGAGTAAAAGTCTATCTGGAAGGAACCAGACAGATTGTGAAAAGTACATAAAAAAAATTGGAAGATGATAAACAGTTTCATTATGATGATTGTGGTACTGCTTTCAATGATTATATTCATCTGTCAAAACTTATAAAATTATATACTTAGATATGTGTAGTTTATTGTATGTTGATAATTAATAAAGGTGGTTTTCTCTGTTATGAAGAAAAATAGATCAGTATTATATAGTAAAGATGAGTTATGGATGGAAGTAGACCTGTTAATTTTTACTAAATAGCTTTTGTTTTTAAAAAGTAACAGCTATCCACTTTTGTCTATCTTTGTGGCAACCCTAGGAAAAACTTAGAATTCCCATAATACAAAAAATGGCTACTTAAAATCAGATCAGTACATATTACTCTATGTCTTCAAACAAGGTTTTTAAAAAATATTTCCATGAGGCATAAGTAAATCAATGACAATGATGAAATTATTCTAGGTCAATGGTACGTGAATAAAAATGCAGATATATTGAGATGTTAAATACTGAGGTCGAAACCAATTAGCAGCTTGAAAGAGAATTACTAAAGTTAACTTTTCAAAAAACTAATTTAATATGATAACATCCCTCAATGTTTATTGGCATGGGGAGTTTAGCAATATACTGGTATCAGTAAATTCTTGCTTAAGGCAACTTCAATAAATCCCTTCTCTAGAGTTCTATTCTACATGTCTAGGAGATTTAGTAAAAAAAAATCATCAACAGATAATATGCCTATTATAAGTGAGACAGAATTTAAATGGTAAGATAAGAAAGAGCAGGGAACAAAACATTTTACCATTTGATAACATATACAAAAAAGATAAAAGATGTCCTTGGAAGTAGTCTTCAAATATAAATTTAAACATTTATAATGCTTTACATATGGTATCCTCATTTGAACAATGCATGTAAATAAATCAATAAAACAAACCATATATCTCTGTAATATATTATTTGTACATATGCTCTGAATCTTGACAAATCCAATTGCTCCATGTTTTCTGTAGTATATCTGATAATTCTTTAATCCCTTCTGATTCAAATTTATGTTTAATTTTTTAAGTTTTTAAAATATCTTGTCTTTGTCGAATTGTCTTTTCATCCAGCAGTAATCATGAGTGCAGACTGAATATAAGACCTCAATTTTAAGCTTTCCTGATGAATTTACTGAAGGAACTGATATTTTAAAGACAAAGTATGATAGAATGAAGAGTAACATAGGGCCTTAAGTGCTAATCTCAATTCCGTCCTTTACTCATTGCATGATCACGGAAGCCCAAATAATGTATTCATTTAGTTTCAATCTCCTTTAGTGTAATAGGGACACAGAAATATCTACCTGGCCCTGTTCTTATAAAAACCGAAGATACCTCAAAGAGCTTATGATTCAGACTTAAGTGTAAGGAGTCAGTCTTATCATCAACATCATATGCTTTCTTTGCTTTCCATCTGACAAGCTTAGCTCAAACATCTTGTCACCTGTGTCCATAGCTCATCTCATTCCTGCCACCCTGCTGGCGATGCTCTCGAATACACCAGACCTGCTCCCACTGCTTGGCATGCCCTGCTCCCCGGGTATTGCTTAGCTAACTCTCACCCTCCAAAACTTTGTTCAAATGTCACCTCCAAAACTCCATTCATAGTCACAATTTACAATCATAAACTCCCCTCTCGATCTTCGTAGCATCTGCGTATTGATGGTGGCATAATCACTTGTTCTCTAATAAGGAATTCAATGAATGGACACACTAGATTTTCAACCCTCTTTTACTTCTAGTCAGTGACATTGACCTTCCCATGAAGGTCAAGTGATAAATATGTAAGATGTGAAGCTTAATCTATTCATTCAATATGAAAATTAATTACCCTAAGGGACTAAAAAAAAAAACCAAACCACTAGTTAAGCTAATAATTTTGTTTAGAGTGACTTCAAAGCATAGGAAAACTTCAAATCACCAGTCTTAGACTTATCCAGTCAAAGGATGTAATGTCATTAATTGCTCCAAAACTTTGATATCCTAGAGATTAGCAGCACAGTCCTGTTCTGTAGCTCATATTGACAGTAGGGTTATGACCTTGATGTTGGATCTCAGGATATCCTAATCGGGTAGTATGTCAACAAGTTAAGTTGTAGCAGATCAGAGTTCAGCTGGAGCAGGTGGTTTCAGTTTATATTACAATCATTCAGGTATCTAAAAACAAAAGACTTAAGGCCAAATTTTCAAAAGTACCATATATTGAATAGATGGAGTCATCTATATTTGGTAAATAAATGCAAGACCTTGCCCAAGAATGTGAGTGAAGTGAGTGAAGTCGCTCAGTTGTGTCCAGCTCTTTGCGACCCCATGGACTGTAACCTACAAGGCTCCTCTGTCCATGAAATTTTCCAGGCAAGAGTACTGGAGTGGGTTGCCATTTCCTTCTCCAGGGGATCTTCCCGACCCAGGGATTGAACCAAGTCTCCCGTATTGCAGGCAGACCCTTTAACCTCGGAGCCACTAAGGAAGTCTCAAGAATAGTGTTCATTAAAGTGTCAGAGCTAGGTAATTGCATAGAAGTCAAATGGTGATCCCAAATGCGTCAATTCTGACTTGACATCTTATTGTCCCAATCATATTTTCCATAGCTTTTCTAACACGGATTGAATGAAAAGTAATAGGCCAAGGATTGGCAAACTTTGACCAACAGGCCAATTCTAACCATTTATCTATTTTTGTACAGTCTGTGAGCTATGTCTGTCTGTCTTTTTTTTTAACATTTTTAAATAGTTAAAAAAATATTTTATGATGAGTGAAAATTATATAAATTCAAATTGTGGTTTCTATGTAAACTTTTATTGGAACACAGCTGCATTTGTTTATATATTGTCTATGGCAAATATTTGTGGTATAATGGCAAAGCTGAGTAGTTGTAACAGAATTTATGACCAACAACATCTAAAATATCTGCTATCTATCCCTGTAGAGAATACATTTGCTTACCAGTATTTTAGGTTGTACTCAATTATGGGGAAAAAAAAAAAACACAGTTATGGTAACTTCATATAAATTACTGCAACCCAGTTGCAGATTGCATAAAATAACATATTAAATAACTACTTTGACCTCTGATTTCATTAGAGCTGTCATTAATTGCACTTATTCTGTCTCTTACTTTAGTATTTGAACACCAATCCCAGCACTATTTGATAGACTTAAATTTTGGACTATTTTTCCTTCTATGTCTATTACTTCTAACAGGTAATAGACATAGCTTCTAACAGTGTCATTGGGCTTCTAACAGTGTTATTGGGCTTCTCTGGTGGCTCAGCAGTAAAGAATCTGCCTGCAATGCAGGAGGCCCAGGTTTGATATCTGGATAGGTAAGATTCCCCTGGAGGAGGGCATGGCAACCCACTCCAGTATTCTTGCCTGGAGAATCTCATGGACAGAGGAGCCTGGTGGGCTACAGTCCCTACGGTTGCACTGAGTCAGACATGTTTGAAGCAACTAAATGGCAGCAGCCGCTAACAGTGTCCTATGATCCAGAATAAGCCTCGAATTCAAAATATGCTTTTATGGAGATCCTAGAAGCAATAGTAAAAGCAGCTTCATAGAAAGTTGCACTAGCGATCATTTTGTTACAAAGTACTGCAGTGGTGAAGAATTTACCTGCCCATGCAGGAGACAGCAGGTTCGATCCCTGGGTAGGAAAGATCCCCTGGAGGAGGAAATGGCAACCCACTCCAGTATTCTTGCCTGGGAAATCCCATGGACAGAGGAGCCTAGGGGGCCAAAGTCCAAAGGGTCACAAAGAGTCAGACACAACTGAGCAAATGAGAACACACGCATACTAATAATGTGTGGCCATTCTTGCTTTCCACACTCATTGTCATGATTCATGACATCTTACCCTAAAAGGATTTATTTCAACCCTGGGAGAAATATATCTGTTATCTCTTTTACCTTGTGTGTATGTGTGTTTTCAGTGTCATATTTGTTTTCTTGCTTTTATTTTATCACTGTTCTGCAGCATGTGGGACCTTAGTTTCCTGACCAGGGATTGAACCCATACTCCCCTACATTGGAGGTATGAAATTTTGACCACTGGACCACCAGGGAAGTCCCTGCCTTGAGCTGTTTTTCAGTAGTGCAGGTCCCTTTTAACATACTACATTATTTAATTCTTTAGTGTATTCAATTATCTACAATTGTTTACAGTTGTCTCCTTCCCCATTCACTAGATTGTGAACCTGTGTGAGAATCTCTTATCAGGTTTTTTGTTGTTATTGTTGTTTTGTCTTGCTTTCTTTGTCATTGTTGTTTTGTTTTGCTTTGTTTTTTGTTCACCAAAGTATCCCCATCACTTAGAATAATGCCTGACACATGTCAGGCACCAACTATATATCATTCAATGAATCTCTTTTCTGAAACATTTTTATACTTTCTAGTAAGAGAGAGTGAAATCTTCCTCAGATCTCAGAATATATTTATTATGCTTTAGTGCAAGTATTTGTATGTTGACTCTCTCAGTATATCATGCAGCTTTTGAAAAGAGGATTTGTTTTTATTAATCTTTGTTTCCAAATATTTGCTGAAAGAAAGGACACATGAGTAAATGAAATCTTGCAACACTGAATTAATTGGCTTCTAAATCAAAGGTCAAAATTAATTTGCTGTATCTTATTACTTTGCCAACAAAGGTCTGTTTAGTCAAGGCTATGGCTTTTCCATTGGTCATGTATGGATGCGAGAGTTGGACTGTGAAGAAGGCTGAGTGCCGAAGAATTGATGCTTTTGAACTGTGGTGTTGGAGAAGCCTCTTGAGAGTCCCTTGGACGGCAAGGAGATCCAACCAGTCCATTCTGAAGATCAACCCTGGGATTTCTTTGGAAGGAATGATGCTCAAGCTGAAACTCCAGTACTTTGGCCACCTCATGTGAAAAGTTGACTCATTGGAAAAGACTCTGATGCTGGGAGGGATTGGGGGCAGGAGGAAAAGGGGACGACCGAGGATGAGATGGCTGGATGGCATCACTGACTTGATAGACGTGAGTTTGAGTGAACTCCGGGAGATGCTGATGGACAGGGAGGCCTGATGTGCTGCGATTCATGGGGTCGCAAAGAGTCGGACACGACTGAGCGACTGAACTGAACTGATGGCTGTTTGACTAGTAAAATAATAGCCAAACTTTTTAAGAAAAATATCTTTCAAATGGGCCTTTACCCTTATAGAACTCTAGCTTGGCTTGTGGTATTCTGAATTGGGAAGTTAATTTTATTTGACAGGTACTTTGGAACACCTACACTGTAGCAAGCCGCCAGTAGAGCTGGGATCCAGGAAGGCTCACACACACCACCCAGGTTGAAGCCCACATAGGTGGTGAACAGAGGTGCATCCTTTTCTAGTGACTTACTTGTTTCCAGGAGCTGAATTAAATCCTGGGAAATGGGACTATATTTTAAAATGTCCCTGAGAATTTTCAGTTCAGTTCAGTTCAGTTCAGTCGCTCAGTCTTGTCCGACTCTTTGCGACCCCATGAATCGCAGCACGCCAGGCCTCCCTGTTCATCACCATCTCTCGGAGTTCACTCAGACTCACATCCATCGAGTCAGTGATGCCATCCAGCCATCTCATCCTCGGTCGTCCCCTTCTTCTCCTGCCCCCAATCCCTCCCAGCATCAGAGTCTTTTCCAATGAGTCAACTCTTCGCATGAGGTGGCCAAAGTACTGGAGTTTCAGCTTTAGCATCATTCCTTCCAAAGAAATCCCAGGGTTGATCTCCTTCAGAATGGACTGGTTGGATCTCCTTGCAGTCCAAGGGACTCTCAAGAGTCTTCTCCAACACCACACTTCAAAAGCATCAATTAAATTAATACTGGCATTTTTCTCCTCTAAAATGTCAGCTGTATCACTTGCCACTGAGTTACTGTTGGAGCATAAAAGCCCTCTCACCCTCTCCTTGTCAGCTGCCTTTTCAGAGTGAAAAGTAGTAAGAAAATCTGGATATTTATTATAATTGGGACTCCTTATGCTGCTCTGTACTCTTCTCGAGAAAAGGAGAGAAATAATCCAATAAGTTACAATTTTTCAGGTAATAGAAAGCATTGATTGCATTTCATAAAGTCTCTATTGGGGCTATTTTTTTGCATAGCCCACATTACTGTCACCCAGCTGTCCTTGATTTTGAGTATTCTCACAGTTAACAGTGCACAGCTTAATCATAAGGTAGAATGGACAGCCCTGTAATGAACTGCTAATAGATCATGTCACAAACCAAGAGATTATGTCACAGACCAAAGGAAAAATGCCTCAGTAAAATAAAAATGCTTCCTTGAATTCATCTATTAACATCTGCATGCGGCAGTTTCTTTTTAGCTTGGGCTGCTGTAACCAAATGTCATCATCTCAGTGGTTTAAACAATTATTAATTTCTCACAGTTCTGGAGGCTGGCAAGTCCAAGTCAAGGTGCTGGCCAGGTCTGTTCTTGGTGAGGACTCTCTTCCTGGCTTGTGGACACCTGTTTTCAACCTGTGCCCTTTGATGGCTTTTCCTGGGTATATGTTCATCTTATATGGACTCTAATGTCACCATGAGGGTCCCACCCTTATGACTGCATCTAAACCTAATTATTTTCCAAAGCCCACCTCCAAATAACATTACTTTGGGGATCAGAGCTTCAACATATGACTTTTGAGAGGGATATAATCATTCAGTCCATTAATTATGTAGACTCTGCAGTACACAAGCCTAACAGGGTATAGGAATCAGCAACCTATAACCTACTACCTGTAGTAAATGCAGCTTTATTGGAACACAGATATGCTTATTTTTTAACACATTATCTATGTCTGGTCTTACATTTCAGTAGCAGAGATGAATACTTGTGGCAAAGACTATATGGTCCATGAGGCCTAGTAGATTCACCATGTGGCCTTTGAGGAAGGAACTATGAACTATCAGGATGAGCAGACTCTGTTTTCTGATAACCCCCATCTTCTTGCCTCAGAAAGTGACCCAGATTTCACTGACAGGAATGAAGAACAGCCGTCCTCCTGACGCCTGTGAAAGAAAGCCAAAGTGAAGTTGTTCAGTCGAGTCCAACTCTTTGCAACCCCATGGACTGTAGCCTACCAGGCTCTTCCATCCATGGGATTTTCCAGACAAGAATCCTGCAGTGGGTTGCCATTTCCTTCTCCAGGGGATCTTCCTGACCTGGGGATCAAACCCAGGTCTCCCGCATTGCAGGCGGACACTTTAACCTCTGAGCCACCAGGGAAGAGTGTACCAAATTCCTGCTCTAGATTACAAAATGATCTAAGGCAGTCCTATAATTCTGCTACTCGAAATTTGCGATTCTGAAAATTAACATCATGGGGTTCACCTGGAGAGCTTGTCAAAAATAGGTTCCCCAGATATTGTGATTCAGCAAGTGGGGGCTGGGGGTCAAGGATGTGCATTTCTAACAAGGGTAAAGGGCATGCTGATACTGCTGGTCCAGAGTCCACACTTTGGTAGCACTGCTCTAGAAAATCATTATCAGGAAAACTAATACTCTTCAGTGTTGACTCATTTGGAAAAGTTATTATTTCTCAAAATATTCAAGTATGTGGGAGGATTGAAATATTTAAGATAAATAGTGTAATGATATAATAAGTTGCAAATGATAAACTGTCATAGGAGCATACAGTGCTTTGCATATATTATTTGACTAAATTTAGTTTTCAGAGTTTTAATTTATTTCTCACAATATGTCAATCATGTAAGGATTATGAGTTATATTTTATGTGAATAAACAGGCTTGTAGCATTGAAGAAATTTACTTAAAGCCACATCCTAGAAAGTGGAGAAAACTGGATTTAAAGCTAGGTCTTTTCATGCCAAATTCCATACTTTTAACCCCTCTTTATACTGAAAATCTAAACCATGAATCTTGGCACCTGACAAAGTTGGCCTAAAAAATATATTTCTGGAAATTTCAATCTTGAAACTAGTGGAACAGGTGAAAAAATGTGTAGTTTATCCAAATAACTTTTCACTTCTTTTAATTTTCCCTTCACCAGTTACCTAATTTGTTACTTGTTATGAAGTATACTACATATATATATATATATATATTTTTTTTTTTGCAGGGGGAGAGGGAGAGGAATTTGTGGCAATACAAAGACCAACAAAAGTAAGCTAGTTTGAATAATATAGTCAGATTCTTTTGCTGTACTGTGAGTGTCAAACTGAGACCCTGTCTCTCCAAGTTTACTAAGTGACTCTGCCTTCAGTTCCCTTCAGTTCGATGTACTTAGAGGAACATACACGGATGCAGGGCTTCCCAGGTGGTGCAGTGGTAAAGAATCTGCCTTCCAATGCAGGAGACTTGGGTCGATCCCCGGGTTGAGAAGATCCCCTGGAGAAGGAAATGGCAACCGTTCCAGAATTCTTGCCTGGAAACTCTCCGGGACTGAAGAGCCTGGTGGGCTACCGTGCATGGGGTCGCAAGAGTGGAACATGACTGAGCGACTAAGCACGTGAGCATAGGCACACGCCTTGAGGAGTTACACTTGCAGGAATGGTTTTAAGCACTTAGCAAGTATTATTTCATCTGGTGTTGACAATACCACTGCACCACAGGTGTTAACACTCTTCTCACTTGTGGATGAGGGAATTGAGGCACAGAGATGGCGTGTGTGTTGTCCAAGGCCATGCTGCAAGGCGATGGCAGTACTAGGATTTGAGTCTAAAAGCCTGTTCTTGAACCCAGCACTCACAATGTTGGCAGATGTCAAAATGTTAAGAGAGATAATTAAAAATAGTAAATGTCAGATTTATTGGAATCTTCCATATTCTTAATCTAGTCCAAGATTATTGAATTATTTCCTCTGTGATAGAAAGGGTTTTAGGTAAACCATCCATGCTGTCTCCCCTTTTGCGTTATAACTCTGCCTACGAAGCTCTCAGGACTCCTATGCAGAACTTCTCCAAAGACTTATCCAACTATTTTGTGTAAACGTTTCTTACAGCTTTTGTGATGTGTGACTTTTCTGGTGATTTGCCTAATTGGTAGAATGGTAATTCTCTGCTAAGTAAAATACCCTTGGTTTGTCCTAACAGCAAACTGAGTATCTAATGGATCCAGTGTAAGCGAAGCCCATAAAATGTTCAGTAAATATTTTATGGGTTAAGAACTGTATGCCTTGATATTTACATGATAGCAGGTAATGGTTTTAAAAGCCTCTTTCAATGTGCAAATGAGTGATGAAGTCTTAAATTGCCTGAGTGCTTGCATTTTGTACATTGTCATTTGGCTAGCAAATAGAAACTGTAGATAAAGAAGTTTTATATATTTAAAATGTCAGAAATAAACTGAGCTGAATAGATTTTCCTTTTAAAACCTCTCGACTTTACTAATTACTATTATTAAGAATTTATATGGTGCTTTGTGTTTACAAATACTTTACAAACAGCAGTTAAGTGTTTAACTGGGATAATTTTTGCTATTATTTTCACCATTCTATGTTGGTAAAGCTAAAAAGCAAAAATTAAATCTTCTTGTGGTGTGTGTGTATATGTGCATGTGTGTGTGTATATTTTAAGGGCATGGCAAATTCCTGATGAAACTAATACTGTAAATGAGATATTCTGACTCCTCAAATCACTATGGCTTTCATAGTAGTAATTCTATCAGTAAACAATTCCAATAGAATGTATTGCTGGAACAGTAAGTGTTAATTTTTGCCTGTATTCAACATTTCAGGACATACTCATTTCATCTAGTTTTTCAGTCCTTATTGTAATATATTAGATAACTAAATGTCATCTATTGGTGGCCCATCTTATTGGCAATGTAATGGTGTGACTGGCATACCTTTTTGGGTTTTTTAGTAGACAGATACTTATTAATCCCCTATTTGGTTTCTGGCATTGTTCAAGGGACAGAGGACAAAATTTAAAGGCCAGAGGAGCCATTTCATTCTAGGGATACAGATTCATAAGCAACTACAGTTAAACATAGGTTTCCCAGGTGGCTCAGTAGTAAAGAACCCACCTGCCATGCAGGAAACGCAAGCTTGATCCCGAGGTCGGGAAGATCCCTGGTTCGGGACGATCCCTTGGAGAAGAAAATGGCAACCACTCCAGTATTCTTGCCTGGAAAATCCCATGGACAGAGAAACCTGGAGGGGTACAGTCCATGGGGTTGCAGAGAGTCAGACACGACTTAGCGACTAAATAACAGCTGCTAAAGATGGTGAACTGAGTAATAGTGATGAGTGCATCTGGTAGATCAGAAGTTGCTGGAGGAACTTAAGCAACTGAATGAGTCTTTCTAAACCTTACAAACAGAGTTTGTATATGATAACCATATGTGTAATGCTTACTATTTAATACCAAGCATTGTTTAAAGCACTTTACTGATGTTTACTCATTTAGTTCTGATAACTTTTTCTGAATAGGTCCTTCCAAGTATATACATTTGTATTTAGGGTTTCAAAGCACAGAAAGACTAAGAAAAGTACCCAAATCAAAAAGTTAATAAGTATCAGAGGCAGGATTTAAGCTCAGGTTCAGTGGCTTGCTACTCGCAAGCCAGTACAGTAAGTCCCCTACATGCAAATGAGTTCCATTTTAACAGCTCATAGTTAAGTCCAGTTTGTTCCTTAAATTCAACACAGTTAGCCTCGGTACCCAACTAACACAATTGAGTATATAGTACTGTACTGTAATAGGCTTATAATAGTTTTCACACAAATGATATATATAAAAAAAGACAAAAAATAAAACATTTTAAAGCTTACGGTACCTTGAAAAGTACAGTAGTACAGTACAACAGCTGGTATACAGGGCTGGCATCCAGTGAAGAGGCAAGAAGAGTTACTGACTAGAGGAGGGAGGTGAGCTGGCAGATGGTAGAGCTGAAGAATTATCAGCAATAGGAGATAGAGGGCAAGCTGCGATTACACTCAGACCTGATGTTGCTGGAATGCACGTTCGCATCTTTGAAAGTTCAGAATTTGAAGGCTGATATGTGGGCACTTGGGCTTCCCTGGTGGTTCAGATGATAAAGAATCCGCCTGCAATGAAGGAGACCTGGTTTCGATCTGTGGGTTGGGAAGATCCCCTGGAGAAGGGCATGGCAACCCGCTCCAGGATTCTTGCATGAAGAATCCTCATGACGGGGAGCCTGCCAGGCTACGGTCCGTGGGATTGCAAAGAGTCAGAGGCGACCAAACACCTAAGCACAGCATGTAGCGACTTGCTGTATTTGAGAGACAAGTGCTGGTAGGAATAGAAGGTTTGTTTTGTTCAAGAGGCTGCCAACCTGGGGCGAACGTGGACTCATATCCCAAAACCACCACTGCAGAGTCTGCTGGGCTATGGAAGGTTTTAAAGGGAAAAAGGTGAAGTGACCTCAGTGAGTCATTGAGGTAAAAGGTCAGACTCTTGGCCATTTCCCATTATGTGCAGACTTGTTGGCACCTTGTGTCCTTTTTTAGATGCTCTCTTGTTCACGTTGTCAGCCTGGGAGATTATTGAAGGGAAAGCTGAGGGACAAACCTAGTCATCTCTTAATTACTTACTCTTCATTTCTGCTTCTTTAATCTAAGGAAGGTATCAACAGGTTAGGCAAGGCTTTGTGTGATCAAATGATTTGAAAGGTGTACTTACTTAGGCTGGACGTTAGTTAAAACACAACTTTGCTCAAGTGACAAGACAAAGGGCCTCCTGCAGAGAGCTGTTTCCTGCAAAGAGCTGCTCACAAGGCTGATAGGTTTAATTGTCTTAACTACTACTCAATGCTATTTATATGTTTGGAGATGGACACAAGGATGAAATTTATTTTCCTATGTCTCGGTTACAGATGTATGATATATATTATTTTGATTTGAAATAAAATTTTTGAATTTTAAATAAACTGAGTAGATGAAGACACCCCTGTAATATGGTCAAATAGATGTTAGGAATAAAATAGAAGAAAGCTGATATCTTTAATGTGCACTGGGCCTAGACCTGTGACAAAAAAAATGAATGAAGTAATCCAGGTACAAACACTTCCACAAAGAAATACAGGCCCTCCCATTTTTCCCGAAGCCTGTGGCCTTTGTGGTCTCTCCTTTTTATTCCCACTTCATGCGGAGAAATGAGTGTAAGAAATATTTCACTGTCCTCTTGATTCTACAAGAAAATCAGCAGCTCAGGTGTGATGCTGAATGGCGGCTGTGCTCAGCATCACTGTTGGGAAATGATATAGTAGCAGAGGCATCTTGACTCTAGATTTTTGCAGTGGGCACATAATGGCCCAGATGTAGATTTTTTGAGTTTTAAAAGAGAAGACAGAAATGACATACATATGCACATAACATACAGAGATACACACAGCCACTTACAACACAAAAACATACCTTGAAATTTGATTTTCTTCATTTAGCAATAACTTAAGAAAACAAACAATAAAGCCACTGTTAAAATCCATACTGTATGAACCAACATAAACCTGCCTGCGGGCTGAACTTCAAAGTCTAGATCATGTCAAAGCAAGAATGAAATGAAGTGAATTTGGGGGCATACCCCAGGGCCCCCGAGGTTGAAATGAGTGGAATGTCTCTGCTTTCTCTTCCTCCAGGAGCACCTGACTAATGACACAGCCCTCGGGGTTTAAAAAGTCAAATATCTTCCTCTTGCTGGCAGTGTCTGTACTGATCAGAATGATCTAGTCTGTGGGGTAAAAACAATCCCAAATTCCCACAACAAAGGTTTATTTCTTGTTAAGTCATTTGTCTGTGGATTGTTGGCTGGATTATGGAGCAGCAGCCATCTCAAATATTGCAGGTCACTCTCATGGGGACAGAGATCTCAAGAGGACCTTTCTTCTCTATTAAATGTTCTGGCATTTACTTGGTCTGGACTAGACACACATTTTCTAGGTACAAAAAAACAAGACATCAGCAACAAAAAACCAACCCCCACAAAATGAAAGTTGCTAAATTGTGTCTGATTCTTTGTGACCCCATCATGCTCCTCTGTCCATGGGATTCTCCAGGCAAGAATACTGGAGTGGGTTGCCATTTCCTTCTCTAGGGGATCTTCCCAACCCAGGGAACAAAGCCAGGTCTTCTATGCTGCGGGCAGCCTCTTAACTGTCTTAGCCACGAGGAAGCCCAAGAATACTGGAATGGGAAGCCATTCCCTTCTGCAGGGTCTCTTTCCGACCCAGGGATCTAACCAGGGTCTCTTCCATGGCAGGCCGATTCTTTACCTTCTGAGCCACCCTCAAAAAACCAAAATCAGAAACCCAGGAGAAGGGGAATTCTTGTACAGAGAAGGGGAAAAAATACATATTTGGGTAAGAAATCAATTACTATTAGATTTACCATTAAATAACTAAAAGATAGGCTACTCTTGATGATTTAACAAGTCAAACACATTTATGTTATGGCTTTCATTATGATTTTAGGTTAAACTTATAGAATGTCACATAGAGAGTCTACCTTCATTTAGTAACTGTGGTCTGTATGTAATTATTCTTCTTGTTCAGTCGCTCAGTCATGTCTGATTCTTTGCAACCCCATAGACTACAGCACAACAAGGCTTTCCTGTTTTTTACCATCTCCCAGAGTTTGCTCAGACTCATGTCCATGGAGTCGGTGATGCCATCCAACCATCTCACCCTCTGTCATCCTCTTCACATACCTTCAGTCTTTCCCAGCATCAAGGTCTTTTCTAATGAGTCTGTTCTTTGCACGAGGTAGCCAAAGTATTGGAGCTTTAGCTTCAGCATCAGTCCTTCCAGTGAATATTCACGATTGATTTCATTTAGGATTGACTGCTTTGATCTCCTTGCAGTCCAAGGAATTCTCAAGGGTCTTCTTCAACACCACAGTTCAAAAGCATCAATTCTTCCATGCTCAGCCTTCTTTATGGTACAACTCTCACATCTGTACACAACTACTAGAAAAGCCATAGCTTTGACTATATGGCCCCTTGTTAGCAAAGGAATGTCTCTGCCCTTTAGTACACTGTCTAGGTTTGTCATAGTTTTTCTTACAAGGAGCAAGTATCTTTTAATTTTATGGGTGCAGTCACCACCCACAGTGATTTTGGAACCCAAGAAAATAAAGTCTGTCACTAATTCCATTGTTTCTCCATCTATTTGCCATGGAGTGATGGGACTAGATACCATGATTTAAATTTTCTGAATTTTGTGTTTTAAGCCAACTATTATCCTAGTAGCATTTTAATCTGTCCTAATGCTTGTAGTGGAGGTGAGGGACACTGTTATATAGTGCTACTTGTTTGCCTCCTCATCCCCCTCAAAAAGTTGGTACTGTCAGGAACATAAAACATTCATTACTATAAGGGGTATCACTAGCCATTTATTGACATTTCTAAAACAGAAATGAGAAAAGGGGAACATGAACTAGATAAGAAAATATTCAATATCAGAAATAACATTCAAATAGGACTTTGGAAAAATTTACTGTTGTCTGTCAGCTGAGTTCAGTTCAGTCGCTCGGTCATGTCTGACTCTTTGCGACCTCATGAATCTCAGCATGCCAGGCCTCCCTGTCCATCGGCATCTCCGGAGTTCACTCAAACTCACGTCCATTGAGTCAGTGATGCCTTCCAGCCATCTCATCCTCTGTCGTCCCCTTTTCCTCCGGCCCCCAATCCCTCCCAGCATCAGAGTCTTTTCCAATGAGTCAACTCTTCGCATGAGGTGACCAAAGTACTGGAGTTTCAGCTTTAGTATCATCCCTTCCAAAGAACACCCAGGGCTGATCTCATTTAGAATGGACTGGTTGGATCTCCTTGCAGTCCAAGGGACTCTCAAGAGGCTTCTCAAACACCACAGTTCTAAAGCTCAGTTCTTTGGTGCTCAGCTTTCTTCACAGTCCAACTCTCGCATCCCTACATGACCCCTGGAAAAACCATAGCCTTGACTAGTCAGACCTGTGTTGGCAAAGTAATGTCTCTTCTTTTCAATATGCTGTCTAGGTTGGTCTTAACTTTTCTTCCAAGGAGTATGCGTCTTTTAATTTCATGGGTGCAGTCACCATCTGCAGTGATTTTGAGCTATTTCAAATCCTGAAAGATGATGCTGTGAAAGTGCTGCACTCAATATGCCACCAAATTTGGAAAACTCAGCAGTGGCCACAGGACTGGAAAAGGGCAGTTTTCATTCCAATCCCAAAGAAAGGCAATACCAAAGAATGCTCAAACTACCGCACAATTGCATTCATCTCACACGCTAGTAAAGTAATGCTCAAAATTCTCCAAGCCAGGCTTCAGCAATATGTGAACCGTGAACTTCCAGATGTTCAAGCTGGTTTTAGAAAAGGCAGAGGAACCAGAGATCAAATTGCCAACATCTGCTGGATCATGGAAAAAGCAAGAGAGTTCCAGAAAAACATCTATTTCTGCTTTATTGACTATGCCAAAGCCTTTGACTGTGTGGATCACAATAAACTGTGGAAAATTCTGAAAGAGATGGGCATACCAGACCACCTAACCTGCCTCTTGAGAAATCTGTATGCAGGTCAGGAAGCAACAGTTAGAACTGGACATGAACAACAGACTGGTTCCAAATAGGAAAAGGAGTATGTCAAGGCTGTATATTGTCACCCTGCTTATTTAACTTCTATGCAGAGTACATCATGAGAAACGCTGGGCTGGAAATAGCACAAGCTGGAATCAAGATTGCTGGGAGAAATATCGATAACCTCAGATATGCAGATGACACCACCCTTGTGGCAGAAAGTAAAGAGGAACTAAAAAGCCTCTTGATGAAAGTGAAAGAGGAGAGTGAAAAAGTTGGCTTAAAGCTCAACGTTCAGAAAACGAAGATCATGGTATCTGGTCCCATCACTATTGTCTATAAAAGACTTCAATTATGTATTTATTGAATCATTATTTGTATACAAAACAGGCAAGTTGTATTCATTTCATGAAATAGAGTCAATCAAAAATAACACCATATTCAGGCTATACAAGTGGTGTGAACCACATAAAATGACAGACACATACTAAAATAGGAAAGCAGAGTAAAAGAGAGGTGGTTGTGCAGTCCTGTGCAGATCCAGAGACTGAATAGCAGTGGGAAATCAAACCCTTTGCCTGATACAGCAGCAGCGAAGTAAGCTCTTGGTGTATGCAATATTATGAAAAATTCCCTCAAACACATAATCTATGTCTGTGTGGCAAAGGCAAACAAAGTTGTAAAGATTCAAAATGTAATTCAGCGTTCAGCTGACAGGACAGTTTTACTTATCATTTAAGTCTCATTCCAGATGCCATCTCTAAGACAGCTTTCCCGGAAGCATTCAGTAAAATTTCATAATTTTCCACTCCTTAGGGTGAATGTTTTCTTTTTTTTTTTCTTTCCACTATTGCTCCAGCACTTGTTTATATTTCTACCAGAGCACCTGTCAGCTTTAACTTGGGTTGTGGTTACTTGTGCCTCTGTTTCCTGAAAACAATTGCCAGCCCTGGGAGCACAGGGGTATACCTCTTTTGTTTGGGGGATTAACCACATTAACTCCCTTACTGTGTGCTCTAAATAGCTGTTGGGAATGCAGCTGAGTATCTATGCAGTCTCTTCCTCCACCAGGGAAAGCACACTGGTTTAGTACTCTAAAATGGTAAATACAAATTATGTTTTATTTAGTTCTAAGTTCATCAGTTTACACATATGATGGAAATATAGCAATGACTGTAATTGACAGGAATTTCCCTGAGTACATGCATTGCCTATTCATGAATAAATTCTAAATACAGAGGGAACAACTTCTTCAAAACTGTTAGTCTTTTTCTGTGAAATAGACCCTATGGAGTCATAAAGCATAGTTAGCACGTGAAAGTAGAGAAGGGATGGGAAGTCATTTGTTTTTCCCAGGAACTAAAGTACTTTAATGCATTTCTGATCCTTTAACAGACTGTTTGGTTAAAGAGTTTCTGTAGCAGAAGAAATATCTGATTTCAGGTTATAAATTTTGTTTATTTTAAGAATATGTAAGTATTCTGTGTGATTAAGAAGCAGCTTAATGATAAGAATTCATTTGTACTATGGAATAATGGATATTCAGTAAGAGTCCATGGAATTCAGGAAAACCTCACCATTTAATTATGTTCAATAAGGAGTCATCATTAAAAAGACCAGTGGTTTGATTTTTGTGTTCTTGGTTTTCATAATTTAGAGAAATTAAGAGTTTTCACTTCAGTGCTATTTTTCAAAAATTAAAAAAATAAAAATAAAAATTTTTGGCCATACTGTGTGACATATGGGATCCTAGTTCCCTGACTGAGGATCAAATCCATGCCCCCTGCCTTGGAAGCTTGGAGTCTTAACCACTGGACTACCAGGGAAG
>SJYT01085131.1:57077-92212 GCA_006410635.1 Cephalophus harveyi | reverse complement strand
AAAAAAAAAAAAAAATTCTTAGACTAGAATATTGGTGTCTACCTTTCCCCAGTTTGGGGTCCTCAAGTTTATAAGCCATGTAGTTCTCTTATTGGACATTGCCAAAGAGCTGACATACTGAGTGAGAAAGAACAAACATATATACTACTAATAATGTTATTACACAGCAATTGTTCTTTCCTCAGGCAAAATGGGAATACTTTTCCATAAATACAGTTCTCTCCACCTTAACTACATTGTCAACTTGCTTTCAACTGATCATCCTCTATCACCTCTCACTTCCTGTTCTACATAGAAGGAATATGACGGTGGGGACCAGTTCTATATCGGACGGAGAATATTTTTATGTATAACGATTCATCTATTTTATTACAAGCTAATTTTTGTCCTTGTTACTGGTATCTATATCACATTCCTTAGAAGTTTACTATCAAAATGCTTACTGTTTTGATAGAAAATTGATGAAACCAAAAGTTATAGTATTAGTAGCAGAATTTGATAAAAATACTTTTGCTTTTCTTTATGCTTTAAGAAAATAAATGATTATAAAAGTTAAAAGGCATTATGGGCTTGCCATTTTGCTATGCCAGATGCTTATCTAACCTCGTGGGTTCATTGAAGACCCAGATAACCATTGGGGTGTGTGTGCACGGAGCCTGTGTTCTACAGATCACCCTTTTGTGTGTCTGCCCCTATCCATGGCATGGCATGTAGTCTTCTAGAATCTGGTCCACAGCTTCCTCTCCAGCAGTGCATACATGCTAGGTCACTTCAGTCATGTTTGACTCTTTGTAACCCCATGGACTCTAGCCTGCCAGGCTCCTCCATCCATGGGTTTCTTCAGGCAAGAACACTGAAGTGGGTTGACATTTCCTCCCTCAGGGGATCTTCCTGACCCCGGGATCCAACCTGTGTCTCCCGTGTCTCCTGCATTGCAGGCTGATTCTTTACCACTGAGCCACCAGGGAAGCGCTCCCACCCCCCACCCCCTGCTCCAGCAGATCTGATATCAAATCTGGGTTCAAGTACTAAATGAATACTAAATCAAGTACTGGGTTTAAGTAGCTGGATGAACTCTGACAGTTTCTTTCACTTCTCTGAGCCTTACTGCTCACAGTTAATAAAAGGGAATATCACTGAAATAATCAAGTGAAGTAACATGTACAAAATGCTCTATAAAAACATTAGTACCCCTCCTGTGATTAAAGATGGCTAGAATTATAGATAAAAAAATAACTCTTATTATTCTTCCTGGGAGTCTTTGGTCTACCATGGGACACCAGTCCTAATGATTCACATTTTACCTTTTTTCAGGATAAAAGTCTCCTCTCTTTTATCAAAACGTGAGCCTGTTTCTTTCTTTTTTTTTTTTTTAAATACTGCCTGACTCCTTTCCTCCATACCCCAAATCTTAGAAGGTATGAAAGAATCTCAAGTTTAAAAGCAGAAGGAAGGAAAACGTGTGAACATTTCTTTGATGCAATCACGTGTATTGTATTTTCTTCCAAAACTAAAGCAATTCCTAATAGCCCGATGTCTGGATTAATATAAAGAACGGTGACTTTTTACGCCCCTGCTAGGCACCTCTATAACTGTCTCTTATACACATCTTGTACTTTTATTTTTAGTAATCTACTCTTGTTTCGTATATACCTTGCCTTTTTTATTTTTCTGAGTATACTACATATGTATTATTAAGTATGTGTGTGTTTAAAGTATATTTATATATTTATTTATTAAAATATATATTTTAAACTTCTTTTATATAGTGTATGTTTTTTATGAGTTGATTTTTTAAATATTTTACCTTTATCTTTTATCACAAATCTGATAACCCTTGGCTATCTGTGCATCATTAATAATTGGGAATAAAAACTGTTTACCTGATCTTAGAATTTTCCTATGTGAAACATAGAATCAGCCATTTCTGGAAGGATACCTCATTTCTTTTAGTAGGAAATTTGGGAAGCTATATTAGAAGTAAAATCTAGTTACTAGAGAAGTATTCTTTGTTCATGGACTGTCATTGTTTCTAGGTCACTGCAGTGGAGAAGTTTAGAAAATATTGTTGAGTTCAGATATTTTGTTATGCCAGAAAGGACGAACGCTTTCGATAAAAAAGCGATCAACTTAAAAGGGCAGGGCTCAGCTCGAAGAAACTCACAATGGCCAAATGCTGACTCTCAGAGTGTGACAGAGAAAAACGATTGTAGATTAGAGAGGCATATTAAATAAATGAAAACTCAAGAGTCTATAATAATAACAACAAAAAGAGTAATCCAGAAGAATTATAGTTCCCATTATTTATGATGGCTCCTAAACCAAACACTCATTTTCAGAACTGGTTATTAATATAAAAGAGTTACCATATACTATCCTAACTTCATGAAAGAATGAGATTTCTCAGTAGCCAATTAATCCTGGTTGATAACTAGTGAAGAATGCCAATGTAAATGAATTGAAGACATGATACAGTGAGGAGCTCATCATTTTCAAATATTGATTCAGGTATGAAATAACAATTGGTTCTTAAAACACAAGGTAGAATATTAATAGAGAATTTTGCAGTCCTTAAATTGTCAAATTTTATAATGGCAATTAATATTTCATATAGAAGTGAATATGCTAACGAAAGAAAAATGATGCTAATATTACCAAACACCAATTATACAGCAGATATTACTAGTTGCTTTAATTATGTTTTCTCATTTAATCTTCTTAACAATACCATGATGTAGTAGCAATATGGTTTAAAAGGGGAAAAATAAAGATCATGATAGTTCAATAGCCTGGCAAGAACCACTTATTAGGAAGTGACAAAGTTAAAATTAAAACTCTAGTCATGCCGATTACTTTCTCTGTTCTATAAGCCTCAAAATTAGGTTATTTAACATTTACATTTTTTGCTTGAATTTATCAATATAGATATAGGTCTAAACTAGCACCATGTAATGCTGGTATTGGGTTTCCCAGGTGGCACTAGTGGTAAAGAGGAGACATAAGAGACAAGGGTTCAATCCCTGGGTTGGAAAGATCCCTGGAAAAGGGCTTGACAACCCACTCCAGTATTCTTGCCTGGGGAACCCCATGGGCAAAGAAGCCTGGGGGTCTACAGTCCATAGAGTTGTAAAGAATCAGACATGACTGAAGCGACTTAGCATGCATGCACGCTATATTGGTATTACAGAACAGTATCATAGATTTTCTATGATATCTGGAAAAGATTTTAATTTTTAAAAGATTATGTTTTAAGACAGCTTGGACTCAGCCTCATTTGTGACCTGGGGCACAAAGCCAGGTAGTTTATTTTGTTGAAGATAACATGTATATTTGTTAACACATTTTCCTCTTTATATAAATATTTAAAACAAACCACAACCTGTATATTAAACTTTACAACTTAAAAGTAGTTCTGAATAATTTTCATTGAGAAAGTGATAGAAAGTTGAATGACGTGTTTGTTTTATGCCTTTGTGCATTGGTATCTGAGGTGTAAGTTATAGTATTTCTTTAACCAGCACTGCATGTATTAAATTATTTGCTTGATAGAACATCTGTGTATATTTTTGTTACCACTCAACTTTACTTCTCTCAGCTTAAACTTATAAGATATTATTTCTAACAGTTTATCCAGATAAACTGAGCTATTTTGTAATGGTATGTCCAATAAGAAGTTAATATCTAAATTATATAAAGAATTTATACAATTCAATAGCAAAAAATCAAACAAATCCGAAGGACCTGGATATCATTTTTCCAAAGAAAACATACAGATGGCCAACAGGCACAAAAATGATGTTCAACATCACTAATCATCAGAGAAAGGCAAACAGAAGCCATGATGATTGCCTCACAACTGGCAGAATGGCTATTGTCAAGAAAGCAAGAGATGACAAGTGCTGGAGAGAGTGTAGA
This sequence comes from Cephalophus harveyi, assembly GCA_006410635.1. Classification (NCBI taxonomy): domain Eukaryota; kingdom Metazoa; phylum Chordata; class Mammalia; order Artiodactyla; family Bovidae; genus Cephalophus; species Cephalophus harveyi. The sequence continues at coordinate 88,297 of SJYT01085131.1, read as the reverse complement.
GAAAAAGGAACCCATGTACACTGTTAGTGGGACTGTAAGCTGGTGTGAGCACCCTGGGAAACACTATGGAGGCTCCTCAAATCACTGAAATTAGAACCACCATATTATAATCCAGCACATCCACTCCTGGATATTCAATCAAAGAAAATGAAAACACTAACTCAAAAAAGATACATGCACCCGATGTTCATAGACACATTGTTTATAACAGGCAATATGTGGAAGCAACCTAAGTGTCCATCAACAGATGAATGGATGAGGAAAATGTGGCATATACATAAATAATGGAATACTACCCAGCCATTAAAAAGAATGAGTTTGCCATTTGAAACAACATGGATGTACCTAGAGGGTATTGTATTTAGTAAAATAAGTCAGATTGTGAAAGACAAATATTGTATGTTTCACTTATGTGTGGAATCTAGAAAATAAAACCAAGAACAAATACAGCGAAGCAGAAATAAACTTACAGAAATAGAGAACGTACTAGAAGTTACCAAAGGGTAGGGAGTATGGGAGGAGCAAAATAGCTGAAGGGTATTAAGAGGCACAGACTACTGTGTATAAAATAAATCTCACAAGAATGTGGTGTGCAGCATAGTGAATATAGTCACTATTTTATGATAACCTTGTATGGCATGTGATCTATAAAAACATCAAATTCTTATGTTGTTCACCTGAAACTAATATAGTATTGTAAGTTGACTATGAAAGTGAAAGTCATGTCTGGCTCTTTGAGACTCCATGAACTATACAGTCCATGGAATTCCTCTCCAGGCCAGAACCCTGGAATGGGTAGCCTTTCCCTTCTCCGGGGGATCTTCCCAACCCAGGGATTGAACCCAGGTCTCCCGCATTGCAGGCGGATTCTTTACCAGCTGAGCCACATGGGATGTCACAAGGGAAGTCAGCTTTACTTCCATTAAAAAAAAAAAAAAATTCTTAGACTAGAATATTGGTGTCTACCTTTCCCCAGTTTGGGGTCCTCAAGTTTATAAGCCATGTAGTTCTCTTATTGGACATTGCCAAAGAGCTGACATACTGAGTGAGAAAGAACAAACATATATACTACTAATAATGTTATTACACAGCAATTGTTCTTTCCTCAGGCAAAATGGGAATACTTTTCCATAAATACAGTTCTCTCCACCTTAACTACATTGTCAACTTGCTTTCAACTGATCATCCTCTATCACCTCTCACTTCCTGTTCTACATAGAAGGAATATGACGGTGGGGACCAGTTCTATATCGGACGGAGAATATTTTTATGTATAACGATTCATCTATTTTATTACAAGCTAATTTTTGTCCTTGTTACTGGTATCTATATCACATTCCTTAGAAGTTTACTATCAAAATGCTTACTGTTTTGATAGAAAATTGATGAAACCAAAAGTTATAGTATTAGTAGCAGAATTTGATAAAAATACTTTTGCTTTTCTTTATGCTTTAAGAAAATAAATGATTATAAAAGTTAAAAGGCATTATGGGCTTGCCATTTTGCTATGCCAGATGCTTATCTAACCTCGTGGGTTCATTGAAGACCCAGATAACCATTGGGGTGTGTGTGCACGGAGCCTGTGTTCTACAGATCACCCTTTTGTGTGTCTGCCCCTATCCATGGCATGGCATGTAGTCTTCTAGAATCTGGTCCACAGCTTCCTCTCCAGCAGTGCATACATGCTAGGTCACTTCAGTCATGTTTGACTCTTTGTAACCCCATGGACTCTAGCCTGCCAGGCTCCTCCATCCATGGGTTTCTTCAGGCAAGAACACTGAAGTGGGTTGACATTTCCTCCCTCAGGGGATCTTCCTGACCCCGGGATCCAACCTGTGTCTCCCGTGTCTCCTGCATTGCAGGCTGATTCTTTACCACTGAGCCACCAGGGAAGCGCTCCCACCCCCCACCCCCTGCTCCAGCAGATCTGATATCAAATCTGGGTTCAAGTACTAAATGAATACTAAATCAAGTACTGGGTTTAAGTAGCTGGATGAACTCTGACAGTTTCTTTCACTTCTCTGAGCCTTACTGCTCACAGTTAATAAAAGGGAATATCACTGAAATAATCAAGTGAAGTAACATGTACAAAATGCTCTATAAAAACATTAGTACCCCTCCTGTGATTAAAGATGGCTAGAATTATAGATAAAAAAATAACTCTTATTATTCTTCCTGGGAGTCTTTGGTCTACCATGGGACACCAGTCCTAATGATTCACATTTTACCTTTTTTCAGGATAAAAGTCTCCTCTCTTTTATCAAAACGTGAGCCTGTTTCTTTCTTTTTTTTTTTTTTAAATACTGCCTGACTCCTTTCCTCCATACCCCAAATCTTAGAAGGTATGAAAGAATCTCAAGTTTAAAAGCAGAAGGAAGGAAAACGTGTGAACATTTCTTTGATGCAATCACGTGTATTGTATTTTCTTCCAAAACTAAAGCAATTCCTAATAGCCCGATGTCTGGATTAATATAAAGAACGGTGACTTTTTACGCCCCTGCTAGGCACCTCTATAATGAACAGCAGTTCTCACAATCAGATTCAGAGACAAATAAAATTGGACAACAGAATTTTGCCTCTTCAAAGTTACTTAACCCACTGGAAGTCTTTTATATGACAGTCCGCAGCTGTCGATGCCTCCCTCTGAGGGAGCTTTCCCTGGTCTAGTGTAGATCTACCTGCCAGGGAATCTCTCTCACCACCGGTTGCTTCTCTCCTGCTGCAATAATTGTCTTCCAAGCTGGGCTCCACATACAGATATCCCAGCTGGAAGAGGAAACTATGAGAGAGAAGAAAATACTAGACTGTTGGTTCTGATTTTTCCATGAATTTCTTAAACTGTAGTGCCCCAATATATATGGATGTCAGAGCTGTGTTTAATTAATTTGCTATTCAGTTGGGGCCTGTAGGGAGTAAATAGTTCAGAGGCTTTGGAAAACAAACAGAAAATGTCTTCAGGGGTTCTTGCCATGCTGTGGTTTATGACAGGAAAATGGGTGAGAATCAGGGCCCAATTAAGGGAAATTCAGCTGCTGATCCAAAGGTGCCCAGGTTCACTGAGTTAACATCCCAGTCTTCTTCATTGAATTTAAGGGACAAGATGGCTGGTCTCCTGAGCGAGACACGGGAAGGGCGGTGTCTCTTTAAAAACTGCAGAAAATTTCCATACTAACAGGAGCAGGCTCTCTCAGTGGTGAAAGGGGCTGAGATACAAAGTCATAAAGGCAGGCGGGGCTGTCTTTCTTGCAGAAAGTCTGATTCTACAGACACATTGGTAAGAGCTTGTTTGCTTGTGTTCTTGGAGTCTGGGAAAGTAATTCAGTACAGCTTTAACTGTGACCTTTGATTATCTCCCTAATCCTTGCTTACTCAAGATGAGTAATAAAACTGCCCTTTGCAGAATCCCTATCTCCAGAAGAAACCTCAGATGCCAGCTTCAAAGGTGAGGAAGAATCAGACTGTGAGAGAATTTAATGATTTATTTTCACTCTCAAGTGGAGAGAAAAACCTTCAGAAGAAAAATGAGAATGAAAATGAAATTTTGAAGGTAGCAGTCTGCTAATTAATTTGCAAAATGTCCTGAAAGCATCAAAATAAATAATGACCAACAAAACTAAGCAGGAAGCCATGTATGAGATGCAACATGGGACACATATTAGAATACACTTTTATTTATAGTTCATATGAAAGAGTGCAGGGAATGGGTGGAAAACACAGCCTACATGTTTTTGATAATTATGTTTTATATACATCATGTCAGGGCTTTGCTGGTGGCTCAGATGGCAAAGAATCTGTCTGCAGTGTGGGAGACCTGGGTTTGATCCCTGGGTTGGGATGATATCCCAGAGAAGGAACAGGGAATCCACTCCAGTATTCTTGCCTGGAGAATCCCATGGACAGCGGAGCCTGGCAGGCTATAGGCTGCAGTCCATGGGGCCTCAGAGTCAAACATGAATGAGCAACTAACACGCACTAACAGCATGTCATTTAATCTATCCTGAAACTCTGATTAGCTGATTTGTTTTCATCTTTTCACTGATGAAACGTGTGGTGTAGAACAGCAAAGAACTTTGTGTAAGGACTTATTGGTAACAAGTGAAAGAGCCCGAATATGAACATCATGCTGCATATAAGCAAAAGGGTAGAAAAGAATGGCCATGTAAACTGCCGCCCTCATCTTATACCATGGAGGAACCTGGGCCATAGTACTCATTTTCCAAGAGAGTTGTAAAGAGCTGGGCTTCAGCTCAGATAGTGAGATCTCAAGAAATTCAATGTTTGACTCAAACATTGGGCTACAACTAGTGCCTAGGTTTAGTGTGGTTCAAAGGCAGAGGGCCAGTAGCTTTCCAGACCATGTTATTGATAGGGGTGGCTAAGAGAACTCTCCTTGCAGTGCAGGGTTTGAATCCTACTCTGAATATCTGTATAACTAAGCAAATTGCTAACATTCCTGTGTTCTCCAGGCTTTTTAGAAGGATTACATGAGTTAATATATGAGAAGAGATTCCATTAGTCCTGTTTTCTATTACCAGTGCTTTCATAGGAGGAACTCAGAAGTGTTTAGGAAATAAGAAATGTGATACCAAGACCTAGATAATGTGGCCAGTGGAAGTCAATGGAAATATCCAGTTAGATGCTGCTGCAATTATGCAGAGTATGAGAAAGCCTTGGTCTGTAGGCGTGTTTTCTCTTTTTAATCTTTATTTTGTTCCGAAATATTGTGGATTTGGCAGAAAGCCAAGAATAGCTAAAGAGCCTCTTGCTGAAAGTGAAAGAGGAGAGTCAAAAAGTTGGCTTAAAACACAACATTCAGAAAACTAAGATCATGGCATCTGGTCCCATCACTTCATGGAAAATAAATGGGGAAACAATGGAAATAATGAGAGAATTTATTTTGGGGGGCTCCAAAATCACTGCAGATGGTGACTGCAGCCATGAAATTAAAAGACCCTTGCTCCTTGGAAGAAAAGTTATGATAAACCTAGACAGCATATTAAAAAACAGAGACATTACTTTGCCACCAAAGGTCCATCTAGTCAAAGCTATGGCTTTTCCAGTAGTCATGGATGAATGTGAGAGTTGGACTATAAAGAAAGCTGAGCGCCAAAGAATTGATAGTTTTGAACTGTGGTGTTTGAGAAGACTCTTGCGAGTCCCTTGGACTGCAAGGTGATCAAACCAGTTAATCCTAAAGGAAATCAATCCTGAATATTCATTGGAAGGACTGATGTTGAAGCTGAAACTCCAATAATTTGGCCACCTGACATGAAGAACTGACTCATTGGAAAAGACCATAACCCTGGGCAAGACTGAAGGCAGGAGGAAAAGGGGATGACAGAGGATGAGATGTTGGATGGCATCATCAACTCAATGAACAAGAGTTTGAACAAGCTCCAGGAGTTGGTGATGGACAGGGTAGCCTGGTGTGCTGCAGTCCATGGGGTCGCAGAGTCAGACACAACTGAGCAACTGAACTCAACTGATTGTGCATTTATTATAATGAAATACACATTAATATTAATTTGAAATGATTTTTGAAAGATAATGTGGACACAGGTTGGGGGAAAGTGAAGGTAGGATACATTGAGAGAATTCAGTTGTATTCAATGGATTGTATATATAGACATATCTACACTACCATGTGTAAGATAAATAGCCAGTGGGAAGGTGCTGTATAGTGCAAGGAGCTCAGCTTGATGATCTGTGATAATGTAGATGGATGGGGTGGACATGGGGGGAGAGAGGTCCGCGAGGGAGCGGATATATGTTTAGATATGGCTGATTCACTGTTGTACAGCAGAAATTAACACAACACTGTAAAGCAATTGTAAGTGTGTTTCTCACCCGCGGGCATCCATATGACAGACATTCTGGAGAAAGACGCAGTGATTACCCCAGCTCTTGGCCACCGGTGCATGCATAGCTGGAGAGTGGACAGTGCTGCTGTGCCTCCGGGTGCAGGAGCTTGCTGCCTGCATCTGGGAGGAGCAAGAGACCGGTGGGGCTGGTGGTGACTAGAGCACCAGGACATATTGATGTTTTATCTGGTTGAGTCAAAAGGCTCTTGGGGCTCTCTCATCAGGAGTTGAATTTATTTCCATTGGTCACATTTTCAGGGATTATTTGATTGCCAGAGAAATATTAACTTCAATCAATCTATAGTAAAGGAGAAATGTTAGAAAGGATACAGGACTTTGTCATAGAACCTTCAGCCTAGGAGTATATTGGAGACGCACACAGGCCTGAACGAAAGCACTGGGAACTTCTGAGGAGCTCATATATTTTCATCCCATCCCAGAGGACATAATGGTCTTCTCTGAAAACGTGCTCTATTCTTATTTTATGTCTCTTTTTCTTTTCAGAGTGGATGTTATACATTCATAGTCTGGCCATAATAAGAGCACCAGCCCCAATTTTACTTGAGATTATTGTTCAGGAGGCCGATGGAGATGAATTGATTCTAATTCCAGGTTTCTGAGTAGAAGAAGAAAAAGTCTGACTGGCTAAGGCTTCATCATTTCTACATTTTATCCAATCATCAAGGAGCAGGATTTTTTTTTTTTTTCTTATAAGGATACAGAAATAGATTCTCTGAGAAGAGAGTGTGAGATGTGACGGAAATCGTCATTAGAGAAAATCATTGTCCTTATTAATACTGCAGGTTATATTGAGAAGTTCTGTTCAATAAAGTGTTTTGATTAAGATGGTGCTGGATAAACAGTAGTCTTAAAATGGGAACCAGACAGTCTGAGTACTGGCCTGGCTTTGCCTTTTTCTCTTTGTATCTCCCTGTTCTTTCTCTCTAGGTCTTGTTGCATTGACTGATAGAATGCAGCTTTCTTAAAAATAGATTGTTTTAGATTTCCAGAAAATAGAGAGTTGAACTGAAGTCTCTTGTCTTTAAAACACTGAGTTAAAATTGCCTTTTCTTGGCTCTGAGCCCTTGGAGGACAAGTCTATATCTCTTTCAAGGTTATGTCACTGTTCACTAGGACATGTAAGACACAAAAATCATGAACAAATGATTTAGTGTAAGATGTTTGCTAACCAAAAGTCTTTTGTGGGCTACTGTTAGAACCAAAGACTACCTTCATTTTTTCTTTTTTTTTCTGGATTGATTAATCGATGGAGGTTTGGAGCCACCCTGGTGGCTCAGACAGTAAAGAATCTGCTGGCAATGCAGGAGACCAGGGTATGATCCCTGGGTCAGGAGAATCCTTTGGAGAAGGGAATGGCTACCCACTTCACTGTTCTTGCCTGGAAAACCCCATAGGCAGAGGAGCCTGGTGGGCTACAATCCGTGTGCAAAGAGAGAGATACAACTGAGCGACTTTCACTTTTCTTTTACTTTGGAGGCTTAGCAATTAGTTTTGATATCTACTCTTTTGTGGATGGGTTGTTACCTGACTGGTTCTGCCGAAGGACTTTTAGTAGAAGTGACTATGGCAACTTCAGGTAGAGATTATTCAGTTCAGTTCAATCGCTCAGTCATGTCTGACTCTTTGTGACCCCATGAACTGCAGCATGCCAGGCCTCCCTCTCCATCACCAACACCCGGAGTTCACTCAGACTCATGTCCATCGAGCCAGTGATGCCATCCAGTCATCTCATCCTCGGTCATCCCCTTCTCCTCCTGCCCCCAATCCCTCCCAGCATCAGAGTCTTTTCCAATGAGTCAACTCTTCGCATGAGGTGGCCAAAGTACTGGAGTTTCAGCTTTAGCATCATTCCTTCCAAAGAACACCCAAGGCTGATCTCCTTCAGAATGGACTGGTTGGATCTCTTTGCAGTCCAAGGGATTCTCAAGAGTCTTCTCCAACACCACAGTTCAGAAGCATCAATTCTTCGGTGCTCAGCTTTCTTCACAGTCCAACTCTCACATCCATTCATGACCATTGAATAAACCATAGCCCTGACTAGATGGACCTTTGTTGGCAAAGTAATGTCTCTGCTTTTCAATATGCTATCTAGGTTGGTCCTAACTTTCCTTTCAAGGAGTAAGTGTCTTTTAATTTCATGCCTGCAGTCACCATCTGCAGTAATTTTGGAGTCCCCCAAAGTAAATTCTGATACTGTTTCCACTGTTTCCCCATCTATTTCCCATGAAGTGATGGGACCAGATGCCATGATCTTCGTTTTCTGAATGTTGAGCTTTAAGCCAACTTTTTCACTCTCCTCTTTCACTCTCATCAAGAGGCTTTTTAGTTCTTCACTTTCTGCCATAGGGTGGTGTCATCTGCATATCTGAGATTATTGATATTTCTCCTGGCAATCTTGATTCCAGCTTGTGCTTCTTCCAGTCCAGTGTTTCTCATGATGTTAAATAAGCAGGGTGACAATATACAGCCTTGAAATACTCCTTTTCCTATTTGGAACCAGTCTGTTTTTCCATGTCCAGTTCTAACTGTTGCTTCCTGACCTGCATTTAGGTTTCTCAAGATACAGGTCAGGTATTCTGGTATTCCCATCTCTTGAAGAATTTTCCACAGTTTATTGTGATCCACACACTCAAAGGCTTTGGCATAGTCAGTAAAGCAGACATAGATGTTTTTCTGGAACTCTCTTGCTTTTTCAATGATCCAGAGGATGTTGGCAATTTGATTTCTGGTTCCTCTGCCTTTTCTAAAACCAGCTTGAACATCTGGAAGTTCACGGTTCACATATTGCTGAAGCCTGGTTTGGAGAATTTTGAGCATTACTTTACTAGCGTGTGAGGAGTGCAATTGTGTGGTAGTTTGAGCATTCTTTGGGATTGGAATGAAAACTGACCTTTTCCAGTCCTGTGGCCACCGCTGAGTTTTCCAAATTTGCTGGCATATTGAGTGCAGCACCTTCACAGCATCATCTTTCAGGATTTGAAAGAGCTCAGCTGGAATTCCATCATCTCCACTAGCTTTGTTCGTAGTGATGCTTTGTCGATAATCTGAATCAAATTGTTATGAATTAAGATGTTATCATTACAGAATACCTTTCCTTGTTTTTAAGAACAATTTTTCTCTTAAAGTATGTATTGTCTTATAATCACAGCAGCTCTTTTTTTTTTTTATTTGTTTGCACAGTACCTCATTTTACATTTACGATTTGGGTCTTTGAATTATAATTGTGTCCCTTAAAGACACTATATAACTAGACAAAAGTGCTATTCATCAGGAAATCATAACAGTTAACCAATGCAAGCTTCTACCTACAGAACTCCATATACCTGAAGCAAAAATATCAGAATTGAAGAGAAAATAGATACTATGCAACGATAATAGTTGGAAGTTACAAACCTTATTACAAACCTTATTATAATAATGGATAGAACAACTGGGTAGAAGATTTAAAAGGAAATAAAAGCATTGCCAACATTGAAAGCCAATAGTGAACATGTTAGTTGCCCAGTTGAGCTATTTCAAATCCTAAAAGATGATGCTGTGAAAGTGCTGCACTCAATATGCCAGCAAATTTGGAAAACTCAGCAGTGGCCACAGGATTTGAAAAGGTCAGTTTTTATTCCAATCCCAAAGAAAGGCAATGCCAAAGAATGCTCAAACTACCACACAATTGCACTCATCTCACATGCTAGTAAAGTAATGCTCAAAATTCTCCAAGCCAGACTTTAACAGTATGTGAACCGTGAACTTCCAGATGTTCAAGATGGATTCAGAAAAGCCAGAGGAACCAGAGATCAAATGGCCAACATCCGTTGAATCACTGAAAAAGCAAGAGAGTTCCAGAAAAACATCTATTTCTGCTTTATTGACTATGCCAAAGCCTTTGACAGTGGAAAGTTCTCAAAGAGATGGAAATACCAAACCACCTGCCTGCCTCCTGAGAAATCTATATGCAGGTCAACAAGCAGTAGTTAGAACTGGACATGAAACAACAGACTGGTTCCAAATTGGGATAGGTGTACGTCAAGGCTGTATATTGTCACCCTGCTTATGTAACTTATATGCAGAATACATCCTGAGAAATGCTAGACTGAATAAAGCACAAGCTGGAATCAAGATTGCCGGGAGAAATATCAATAACCTAGGTTTGCAGATGACACCACCCTCATGGCAGAAAGTGAAGAAGAACTAAAGAGGCTCTTGATGAAAGTGGAAGAGGAGAGTGAAGAAGCTGGCTTAAAACTCAACATTCAGAAAACGAAGATCATGGCACCCTGTCCCATCACTTCATGGCAAATAGACGGAGAAACTGTGGAAACAGTGACAGACTATTTTCTTGGGCTCCAAAAATCACTGCAGATGGTGATTACAGCCATCAAATTAAAGACACTTATGCCTTGGAAGAAAAGTTATGACCAACCTAGATAGCATATTAAAAAGCAGAGATATTACTTTGCCAACAAAGGTCCCTCTAGTCAAAGCTATGGTTTTTCCAGTAGTCATGTATGAATGTGAGAATTGGACTACAAAGAAACCTGAGTGCTGGAGAATTGATGCTTTTGAGCTGTGGTGTTGGATAAGACTCTTGGGAGTCATCTCTCAAGAAAACGAAATCCAACCAGTCCATCCTAAAGGAAATCAACCCTGAATGTTCATTGGAAGGACTGATGCTGAAGCTGAAACTCCAATACTTTGGCCACCTGATGCAAAAAACTGACTCATTTGAAAAGACCCTGATGCTGGGAAAGATTGAAGGCAGGAGGAAAAGGGAACAACAGAGGATGAGATGGTTGGATGGCATCACTAACTCGATTGGGATGAGTTTGAGTAAATTCTGGGAGTTGGTGTTGGACAGGGAAGCCTGGTGTGCAGCAGTCCATGGGGTTGCAAAATGTTGGACACGACTGAGCAAATGAATTGTTAAGCCCCTATTCTTCCTTGTTTCTATGTCAACCACTCTACATAAATCTCCTATCTATAATAGAGGTAGAATTACCACATAATAAAAACATGCTTTCTAATAAGTATCATTTAATATATTTAATTTTTTCTATATTGTTTAAGAAAAAAATATTCTTCTTATACAATCATCTAAGTGTAAATTAACATAAGTATTATATCTTTAAAATGCAGAAAATTATTTCTTTAACAGCAAATAATCTTTGCAAAGTTTAGAATATTTATTCTGAGGAGCATCTTTTCATTTAGGCTTTGATAAATAATATTAGTTAGTGAAAAACAGTGTGTATGGAAACAAATAGAAGGCAGAATTGGTGATAATCAGGAAGCTCACATACTGAGTTTGTAAGATTTATTTATTTCAAGAAATCAGAGGTGAATAAGAATTAGGAAGATGAAATAGAAGATCACTGGTAAATTTTAGTTCTAACTATGAATCACTTGTCAGTTTGGTAAACAATGTTGATTGCATCTCAATACATAGCAAGTCCTGTGCTAACAGTGTGTTGAACAATATCATGAAAACTTTAAACCTAAAAATGAGGAATATTCCTTTTAGAAAAATCAAATAAAATTTTTAAGTATGATAAATGAAATGTTGACAGGGTTCACAATCTTTATGTGAAAGCATTTGACATTGGTTCTATAATACTCTAAGATGGGCATTAAAATCTATGAAAATATTACCCAAGAGCTGAAACTTGATTGATGAGAGTGGCGTACCTAAATCTATAGGGGAGTGGAAGGTTATTCAGTTATAAGCAATGGCAAGGTCTAGAATATGATCTCAGAAGTGGATAAAGATGAGTCAAAAGATTGGTGTTTGGATGCTTGATTTATTGGGCAGTGAAAACCCAGGTTGATGGCAATGGCTAAGGTGAAGATGTGCCTTTCCCACAGACTTCAGTAAGGGGGCTGTGGTACACAGCTTCTAAAGGTGACCCCCAATTATCTCTACTTCACTCATATGTTTCCATATTCCCCAACTGAGTGTTGGTAGGACCTGTGATTTGTTTCTAACCAAGAGAGCACAGCAAATGTAATAGAATGCCATTTCCATGATTAAGATTTTTTTTCAAATTTTTCTTAATTTATTTTTTATTGAAGGATAAGTGCTTTATAGAATTTTCCTGTTTTCTGTCAGATCTCAACATGAATCAGCCATAGGTATACATATGTCTCCTACCTTTTGAATCTCCCTCCCATCTACCTCACCATCCTACCCGTCTAGGTTGATACAGAGCTCCTGTTTGAGTTCCTGAGCCATATAGCAAATTCCCATTGGCTATCTGTTTTACATGGTTAAATTATGGAAGCATATACCGTGGTGTTGCTAGCATCTTACGGGCTGGCTTTATTGAAGCAGATTGCCTTGTTTTGAGGTGCTACATGAAGAGGTTCATGTGGCAAGGAAATGAGAGTAGCCTCTAGCCAACAACCAGCAAGAAGCTGAGACTCTTGGTTCTGTGATCAGTAAGGATCTAGATTTTTCTAACAATCATACACGTTTGGGAGCAGTCTTCCCCAGGCCTGACTCAGGATGAGACAGCTGACATCCTGTTTACAGGCATCGAGAAATCCTGAAGACTCAGCTCAACTGTGCCTGGAAAGTTCATGATCCAAAGAAACAGGGAAGCAAAACTGTATGTTATTGTAAGCTGTGAAGTTTATGGTAATGTGTTATAAAGCATTAGATAACTAACATAGAGGGTAAGAAATTAGTAGATGATAAATACAAGAAGGCTGAACCTTGTCATAGCCATGAAACTAATATGACTTTTGATCTTGGCCAAAAAAAAAAAAAAAAAAAATTAGTTCTTTAGACCTTGATTTCTCACCATGATATTCAGCACAATGGTTACTTTATGGCAGTAAAATAGTGGTTTTATTTATTTATTTATTTATTAAGATTTATTTGTTTGTTTTTGGCTGACCTAAGCTTTGTTACTGCACTGGGCTTTCTCTAGTTGTAGTGAGTGGGGGCTACTCATCATTGTGCTAGCTGGGCTTCTCATGGCAGTGGCTTCTCTAATTACAGAGCACCAGCTCCAGGCTCGCAGGCTGCAGTAGTTGTGGCACATGAGCTTAGTTGCTAGATGCCTGCGGGATCTTGTCGGACCAGGGATTGAACCCATATGCTCTGCGTTGGAACCCACTCCAGTACTCTTGCCTGGAAAATCCCATGAACGGAGGAGCCTAGTAAGCTACAGTCCGTGGGGTCGCAAAGAGTCGAACATGACTGAGCAACTTCACTTTCGCTTTTCACTGTCATGCATTGGAGAAGGACATGCCAATCCACTCCAGTGTTCTTGCCTGGAGAATCCTAGTGATGGGGGAGCCTGGTGGGCTGCCATCTATGGGGTCGCACAGAGTTGGACATGACTGAAGTGACAGCAGCAGCAGCAGCCCTGCATTGGCAGGTGGATTCTTAATCACCAGACCATCAAGGAAGCCCCAACTCTGCTGCCGGTGTTAGATTACAGTGAGTTCATGGTATGAACTGGCTTTGGAACAGACTTTATGAAAAATGTATTAGAATCTGAAATGCAGTACTTCGATGCAATCTCAAAAAAGGCAGAATGGTCTCTGTTCATTTCCAAGGCAAATCATTCATCACAGTAATCCAAGTCTATGCACCAACCAGTAATGCTGAAGAAGCTTAAGTTGAATGGTTCTTTGAGGATCTACAAGACCTTCTAGAAGTAACATCCCAAAATGATGTCCTTTTCATTATAGGGGACTGGAATGCAAAAGTAGAAAGTCAAGAAACACCTGGAGTAGGAGGCAAATTTGGCCTTGCAGTACAGAATGAAGCATGGCAAAGGCTAATAGAGTTTTGCCCAAGAGGACACACTGGTCATAGCAAACATCTTGCAACAACACAAGAGAAACTCTACACATGGACATCACCAGATGGTCAATACCAAAACCAGACTGATTATGTTCTTTGCAGCCAAAGATGGAGAAGCTCTATACAGTCAGCAAAAACAAGACCCAGAGCTGACTGTGGCTCAGATCATGAACTCTTTATTGCCAGATTCAGACTTAGATTGAAGAAAGTAGGGAAAACCACTAGACCATTCAGATATCACCTAAATCAAATTCCTTACGATTATACAGCAGAAGTGAGAAATAAATTCAAGGGATTAGATCTGATGGAGACAGTGCCTGAAGAACTATGGATGGAGGTTCATGACATTGAGCAAGAGACAGGAATCAAGACCATCCCCAAGAAAAAGAAATGCAAAAAGCAAAATGACTGTCTGAAGAGACCTTACAAATAGCTGAGAAAAGAAGAAAAGTGAAAAGCAAAGGAGAAAAGGAAAGATATATCTGTCTGAATGCAGAGTTCCAAAGAATAGCAAGGAGAGATAAGAAAGCCTTCCTCAGTGAACAGTGCAAAGAAATAGAGGAAAATAGAATGGAAAAGACTAGAGATCTCTTCTAGAAAATTAGGGACACCAAGGGAACATTTCATGCAAAGGTGGGCACAATAAAGCACAGAAATGCTGTGGGCCTAACAGAAGCAGAAGATATTAAGAAGGGGTGGCAAGAATACAAATAAGAACTATACCAAAAAGATCTTCACAACCCATATACTCATGATGGTATGCTAACTCACCTAGATCCAGATATCCTGGAAAGTGAAGTCAAGTGGGCTTTAAGAATCATCACTATGAACAAAGCTAGTGGAGGTGATGGAATTCCAGTTGAGCTATTTCAAATCCTAAAAGCTGATGCTGTGAAAGTGCTGCACTCAATATGCCTGCAAATTTGGAAAACTCAGCAGTGTCCACAGGACTGGAAAAGGTAAGTTTTCATTCCAATCTCAAAGAAAGGCAATGCCAAAGAATGCTCAAGCTACCACACAATTGCACTCATCTCACATGCTAGTAAAATAATACTCAAAATTCTCCAAGCTTCAACAGTACGTGAACCATGAACTTCCAGACGTTCAAGCTGGTTTTAGAAAAGCCAGAGTAACCACAGATCAAATTGCCAACATCCAGTGGATCATGAAAAAGCTAGAGAGTTCCAGAAAAACATCTATTTCTGCTTTGTTGACTATGCTAAAGCTTTTGACTATGTGGATCACAACAAACTATGGAATGTTCTTAAGGTGATGGGAATACCAGTGATCTGACCTGTCTATTGAGAAATCTATTTGCAGGTCAGGAAGCAATATTTAGAACTGGATATGGAACAACAGACTGGTTCCAAATAGGAAAAGGAGTACGTCAAGGCTGTATATTGTCACCCTGCTTATTTAACTTATTTGCAGAGTACATCATGAGAAACGCTGGGCTGGAAGAAGCACAAGCTTGAATCAAGATTGCTGGGAGAAATATGAACAGCCTCAGATATGCAGATGACACCGTCCTTATGGCAGAAAAGGAAGATGAACTAAAGGGCCTCTTGATGAAAATGAAAGGGGAGAGTGAAAGTGTTGGCTTAAAACTTAACATTCAGAAAACTAAGATCATGGCATCTGGTCCCATCACTTCATGCAAATAGATGGGAAAATAGTGGAGACAGTGACAGACTTTATATTTTGGGGCTCCAAAATCACTGCAGATGGTGACTTGTAGCCATGCAATTAAAAGATGCTTACTCCTTGGAAGAAAAGTTATGACCAACCTAGACAGCATATTAAAAAGCAGACATTATCTTGCCAACAAAGATCCATCTAGTTAAAGTTATGGTTTTTCCAGTGGCCATGTACGGATGTGAGAATTGGACTATGAAAAAAGCTGAGCGCTGAATAATTGATGTTTTTGAACTGTGGTGTTGGAGAAGACTCTTGAGAGTCACTTGGACAGCAAAGAAATCCAACCAGTCCATCCTAAAGGAAATCAATCCTGAATATTCATTGGAAGGATTGTGCTGAAACTGAAACCCCAATACTTTGGCCACCTGATGCAAAGAACTGACTCAGTGGAAAAGACCCTGATGCTGGGAAAGATTGAAGTCAGGAGGAGAAGGGGATAACAGAGGATAAGATGCTTGAATGGCATCACCGATTCAATGGACATGAGTTTGAGTAAACTCCGGGAGTTGTTGATGGACAGGGAGGCCTGACATGACTGAGTGACTGAACTGAACTGAACCTAACCGATTGATCATCATTATCATAATTATTTTCTAGCTTATTGCTTAAAGAAGCATGATTTTTATATATTCATCGCACTAGTACCTACAAAGTGCCTAGCACATAGCCTGAATCTCATGTGATGATAGCTATTATTATTAGTTCCAAGGGGAACAAGTCAGTAAAAATTTGAAGAGTGTCAAGAAAGCTACAAAATGAAAAATTTGTCTGACTTCTTGTCACTACATTGATCGTGTGTATTTTTATAAATGCTATGCCGCTCATTAAGGGGAAATACTTTTCTAACCTCTGAAAGTGAAAGTTAGTCGCACAGTCATGTCCAACTCTTTGTGATCCCATGGACTGTAGCTCTCCGGGTTCCTCTGTCCATGGAATTCTCCAGGCAAGAGTACTGGAGTGGGTTGCCATTTCTTTCTCCAGGGGATCTTCCTGACCCAGGGATTGAACCCATCTCTCCTACATTGCGGGCAGATTCTTTACCAACTGAGCTACTAGGGAAGCCACACTTTCCATACTACTTTCCATAAATCTCATGTGTCACACTGAAACATGTTACTACTAAAAATTAATACAATCACAATTTTGCAAATACTTATCATCTCTCATAAAACTACTATGTAATTATTACTATTTCACAGCTTAAGTTTAAGCAGGATTTCCTCATTTTGCTATAGGGATGATTTAATGGTATGTCAGATCTCTGGCATAGTAAAATACCCTTTCATCCATAAATCCCTGCTATTTGCAGCTATCAAAACATATCATTACAAGCAAAAGGCAGGGAGATAGAAGTGAACAAATATATGCATTATTCATATACTGTTTTTCTCTTCTGCTTGTTTTCTCTAAATCTCTTTTCTTTCGGAGATACCCAGAAGCATGCATTTATATTAGTTTATTAACAAGATCATTAATCAGGAATCGATGTTTTAAAATGTCTTGTCGATCAACAAGTAAAGAAAAAACAGATACCTGGAATTTCATGTAGTTGCAAAACAGTAGTAATTACCTGTCATGATTTATTATTTTAATAATTCAACAAATTAAAAATGTATAATATACATGTAATTAATATATACTTTGTGGTAAGTCACTTCAGTTACGTACGACTATTTGCCACCCTATGAACTGTAGCCTACGTTCTTGGTCCTTGGAATTCTCCAGGCAAGAGTACTGGAGTGGGTTGCCATGCCCTTCTCTGGGGGATTTTTCCAACCCAGGGATAGAACCCATGTTCCTTACCACTCCTGCAGGTAGGTTCTTTGCCACTAGTGCCCCCTGGGAAGCCCAGTGTGTACTTTATAAACCAAAATACTTATCCTTAAATATCATAAAGCTCATCTCAGGAAGAAATAACAGTTTCATTGACATTTAAAATGATTTTATATTTATGATCATTATCTCTCCTATTAAAGATTGGCAAGTGATAAAGGAAATATTTTAATCCTATTTTATGGATGAGAAAACTGAGGTCTAAAGATTAGCTCAAGACTGAAAAGGACTGTGTCTTTCATCTTTGATTCCTAATAATGATGTTTTCTCATCTACTGTTTAGATTGCTGCATTTATCTCTTGTGCTCAGAACAAAATTATACACTTTTTGAACTTTTAGTTTCTGGGTATGGAAAGATTGAAGATAGGAGAAGGGGACGACAGAGGAAGAGATGGTTGGATGGCATCGCTGACTCAGTGGACATGACAAGCTCTGGGAGTTGGTGATGGACAGGGAAGCCTAGCATGCTGCAGTCCATGGGATCACAAAGAGCTGGACACGACTGAGAGACTGAACTGAATGTAGGTTTAAAAGGACAATACTCATTACTCAACATAGTATTGCCAGGCAAATGAGTAGACCTAAAGAAATTCAGAGAGCATATACTATTTAAAGATTAGTATCACTGATCTTCATTACTGTTCCATGCTGTTATATATTAAAAACAAAATGGGCTTTCTTGATGGCTCAGACAGTAAAGAATCCACCTGCAATGTGGGAGACCTGGGTTCGATCACTGGGTTGGGAAGATTCCCTGAAGGAGGGCATGGCAACCCACTCCAGTATTCTTGTCTGGAGAATCCCCATGGACAGAGGAGCCTGGAGGGCTACAGTCCACTGGGTCACAGAGTCAGACACAACTGAGTGACTAAGCATAGCCCACATGTATAAAAATTCCATCAAAACCTGGGCCTTAAAAATATGTGATTTATTGATTCATAGGTCAGTCTTTATCATAATTCATATCTGAATTCAGAGCTTCTGTCTTCAAGAAAAGATACATATAATTAGAATTATATTTTGTCCTAATGATGTTGTGTAATTACATTTTCTACAGTAAATATGTTATTTAAAAGTAAAATTACATGGTATACATAAATCATGTGAGTTTGGATTATAATATGAATGTGGAAGAATTAAAAGCTCTTTTTGCTTTTTAAGATTCAAAATGTATTAATTATGTGGTTGCTTATTAAAATTTTATACTAATTATTTGGAAAATCTTTGACAATTATTGCAGGTCATTTATTTGGAAATTCCTTTAGAAACTTCTATAAAAAATGTTTGTTTAATTATTGGAATACTTTTAAAAATCTTATTTATGAATCAAACATTGTTGTTTTTTGTTTTCAATGATATATATATATATATATTTTTTGCATTTCCATAGCGATTACATACTTCAAAGACCTGGGGAAGGATTGAAGAAATTTCCCAGGAGCTGATACAGCTAGAAAGATAGAAAGATGAAAGTGAACAAGTTGATCTTATTATTTTCCATTTCAAGGCTGCCTGTACATTTTTTCCTTTGCCAGAAATCAGTGATATATGATGAGCTTCTTATCCAGACACCTAAAAAGAAAAATAATTTATTCTAAAAGTAAATTTCTCCAAGCTATGCCTATTATTTGTCCATATATGAGTAAATTGTTATTATTATTATAAAGAAAGGAAACTACAGTGATCAAAATATCTGAGATGAATACTTTCCTTTAGCATAATAAGCAAAACCAGAGGAACCAAGATGAAGGAGACCAAGAGTTGGACCTGTGACACAACATAGCAGTTTAATATCTGAAAGGATACAATTTCTAAAGGCTTCAGCATTTCATCTTAAAAAGAGATTCTTTATTGCCCTTCATCTCTAATGAAGATTATATGATCTAAGATATAATTAGAAGGATTTGTCCTGAAAGGTCAGCTTCTAAAAATTTATAGTGCAGAGGTCTGTCATGTAGTATTTAATAAGAAAATATTGCTTCTTACCCACTGAATAATACCCCACCACAAAAGATATCCGTCTTCTAATCCTGGGAAACTGTGAATGTTCCCTTGAATGGTAACAGGGATTTTGCAGGTGTAATTACACTTTGGCTTGAATGGAAGGGAACATCCTGAATTATTCAGGTGGGCTCAATGCAATCATAAGTGTTTTCCTGAGAGGGAGGCAGGAGACAGAGGAGGTGGCCACAAGCCAAAGGATTAAGGTAGTTTCTATACACGAAAAAAGGCAAACAGGTGTGCTCTCCCCCAGATCCTCTAGAGGGAAGGCTATTCTGCCTACACCTTGAATTTAAACTTGTCACTTCCAGAACTCTACAATAATGAATTTCATTTTTTTTTTTTTTTATATAAATGTTTCATTATGCCCTGATTGTCAGGAAGATGTAACCTACTAGGCTTCTCCGCCCATGGGATTCTCCAGGCAAGAATACTGGAGTGGATTGCCATTTCCTTCTCCAGGGGATCTTCCCGACCCAGGGATCGAACCCAGGTCTCCCGCATCAGAGGCAGACGCTTTAACCTCTGAGCCACCAGGGAAGCCCATATATATGTATGTATATATAAATGTTTCATTATGCCCTGATTGTCAGGAAGAGGTAATAGGCTTAGACTATCAAGTCAGAACACATTCTTACTCATAGTTCACCAAGAAAATATTTCCGATTTGAAGGATAGAGCAAGTAGTAACTCACAGTTCTTGGTGCATGTCCTTCCAATTGGTGCCATGTGTCTTACACAGCCATGCAGAAATTCTCTCCCAGGTCTCCTTGCCTTTTCCCTTTCCAATCAGCTTTATCCAGTGTTTTAGTTTAATAACTCTGAAGTTACCTGTTTTCCAGCTCACCTCCCAAGTCCATGTACTAGCAAGTCTGTTTTAGATTTTCATATTCTTCAATCTGGGAAAATCACAAGACAAGCAATCTTTTATCCTGATAATGTTAATTGCTCCCACCTAAATTATTCCTTCTGTGTCATCAGTTTTAGCTGCGGTTTATTAGCTCTTATCTGTTTAAGTATTACTGACAATTACCAAAATGCTTAACTTCCTGACACTTTGAAATATGTCCTTGAAATACTCCACAGCAACAAAGCCTCAAAATATCTCCCTTGTCAGAATGGACATGAGAACTGGGTTTCAAAATCTGAAATTTTACCCATAGACCCATGCCCTCTGTATAGTCTTTCTGATATATGATAAAATTTGCCTATCAAAGTCAACAAAAGGCTCAGTCCATCAAGTGTGTTACCTAGATTTTGGTTATTGGTTTCTATACAACAAAAATAATACATACATTATCAGAGGAAAAATTGCTTGCAATCAATCTAAGACTGTCTTAACTGATAGTCTTCTGCATCCTGAATGTATCAGATGGAAAAATCATACAGTTCTGCCATGGTTCTGTATCTATAATCTATATCAAGATGCAGCTGCTGTGACAAATTATCACAAACTGAGTGGCTTAAAAACAACAGAAACACCATATCTCATAGTTCTGAATGCAGACGTCCAAAATCAGTGTCAATGGGCCGAAATCAAGGTGTAGGCAGGACTGCACTCAAGTCGGAGACTCTAGACGAGAGACTGTTCTTGCCTCTTCCAATTTCTGCTGACAATCGTTGCCTTATGGCTGCACCACTCCAGCCTCTGCCTCCATCTTCACATCAACTTCTTCTCTGTGTGTGTATCTATATCTATCTAGAACATTATACAGTTTTCAATTCAGTTCAGTTCAGTCACTCAGTCGTGTCCGACTCTTTGCAACCCCATGAATTGCGACACGCCAGGCCTCCCTGTCCATCACCAACTCCCGGAGTTCACTCAGACTCACGTCCATCGAATCGGTGATGCCATCCAGCCATCTCATCCTCTGTCGTTCCCTTCTCCTCCTGCCCCTAATCCCTCCCAGCATCAGAGTCTTTTCCAATGAGTCAACTCTTCACATGAGGTGGCCAAAGTACTGGAGTTTCAGCTTTAGCACCATTCCTTCCAAAGAAATCCCAGGGCTGATCTCCTTCAGAATGGACTGGTTGGTTCTCCTTGCAGTCCAAGGGACTCTCAAGAGTCTTCTCCAACACCACAGTTCAAAAGCATCAATTCTTTGGCGCTCAGCCTTCTTCACAGTCCAACTCTCACATCCATACATGACTACTGGAAAAACCATAACCTTGACTAGACGGACCTTAGTCGGCAAAGTAATGTCTCTACTTTTGAATATACTATCTAGGTTAGTCATAACTTTTCTTTCAAGGAGTAACCATCTTTTAATTTCATGGCTGCGGTCACCATCTCTAGTGATTTTGGAGCCCCCCAAAATAAAGTCTGAAACTGTTTCCACTGTATCCCCATCTATTTCCCATGAAGTGATGGGAACCGGATGCCATGATCTTCGTTTTCTGAATGTTGAGCTTTAAGCCAACTTTTTCGCTCTCCTCTTTCACTTTCATCAAGAGGCTTTTTAGCTCCTCTTCACTTTCTGCCATAAGGGTGGTGTCATCTGCATATCTGAGGTTATTGATATTTCTCCTGGCAATCTTGATTCCAGCTTGTGTTTCTTCCAGTCCAGCATTTCTCATGATGTACTCTGCATATAAGTTAAATAAGCAGGGTGACAATATACAGCCTCTGTCTCTTATACACATCTGTTAAGCATCAATTCTTTGGTGCTCAGCTTTCTTCACAGTCCAACTCTCACATCCATACATGACTACTGGAAAAACCATAACCTTGACTAGACGGACCTTAGTCGGCAAAGTAATGTCTCTGCTTTTGAATGTAGTATCTAGGTTGGTCATAACTTTTCTTCCAAAGGGTAAGCGTCTTTTAATTTCATGGCTGCAATCACCATCTGCAGTGATTTTGGAGCCCCCAAAAATAAAGTCTGACACTGTTTCCACTGTTTCTCCATCTATTTCCCGTGGAGTGATGGGACTGGATGCCATGATCTTTGTTTTCTGAATTTTGAGCTTTAAGCCAACTTTTTCACTCTCCTCTTTTACTTTCATCATGAGGCTTTTTAGTTCCTCTTCACTTTCTGCCATAAGGATGGTGTTATCTGCATATCTGAGGTTATTGATATTTCTCCCAGCAATCTTGATTCCAGCTCGTTTTTCTACCAGCCCAGCATTTCTCATGATGTACTCTGCATAGAAGTTAAATAAGCAGGGTGACAATATACAGCCTTGAGGTACTCCTTTTCCTATTTGGAACCAGTCTGTTGTTCCATGTCCAGTTCTAACTGTTGCTTCCTGGCCTGCATACAGATTTCTCAAGAGGCAGGTTAGATGGTCTGGAATTCCTATCTCTTTCAGAATTTTCCACTGTTTTTTTGTGATCCACACAGCCGAAGGCTTTGGCATAGTCAATAAAGCAGAAATAGATGCCTCTGAAGTTGACACTGGTTATTGCTACAATAGCAGTTGTACAGAGATCAAATGGCCAACATCCATTGGATCATCAAAAAAGCATGAGAGTTCCAGAAAAACATCTACTTCTGCATTATTGACTATGCCAAAGCCTTTGACTGTGTGGATCACAACAAACTGTGGAATATTCTGAAAGAGATGAGAATGCCATACCACCTGACCTTCCTCTTGAGAAATTTGTATGCAGGTCAAGAAGCAACAGTTAGAAGTCGTTGGAACAACAGACTATTTCCAAATCAGGAAAGGAGTACGTCAAGGCCATATATTGTCACCCTGCTTATTTAACTTATATGCAGAGTGTATCATGTGAAATGCTGGGCTGGAAGAAGCACAAGCTGGAATCAAGACTGCTGGGAGATCATATGTGAAACAGATCACCAGTCCAGGTTTGATGCACGAGAAAGGATGCTCAGGGCTGGTGCACTGGGATGACCCAGAGAGATGGGATGGGGAGGGAAGTGGGAGGGGGGGTTCAGGATGGGGAACACGTGTTCCCCCATGGCTGATTCATGTCAATGTATGGCAAAACCACTACAATATTATAAACTAATTAGCCTCAAATTAAAATTAAAAAAAAAATACTGTGATTAAAAAATAAGATTGCTGGGAGAAATATCAATAACATCAGATATGCAGATAACACCTCCTTTATTGGCAGAAGGCGAAGAAGAACTAAAGAGCTTCTTGATGAAAGTGAAAGAGGGGAGTGAAAACGTTGGGTTAAAACTCAACATGCAGAAAACTATGATCATGGCATCTGGTCCCATCACTTCATGGCAAATAGATGGGGAAACAATGGAAATAAGTACAGACTTTATTTTGGAGGGCTGAAAAATCACTGCAGATGGTGACTAAAGCCATTGAATTAAAAGACGCTTGCTCCTTGGATGAAAAACTATGACCAACCTAGATAACATATTATAAAGCAGGGACATTATTTTGCCAACAAAGGTCCATGGTTTTTCCAGTTGTCATGTGTGGATGTGAGAGTAGGACTATAAAGAAAGCTGAGCATTAAAGAATTGATGGTTTTGAACTGTGGTGTTGGAGAAGACTTCTTGAGAGTCCCTTGTACTGC
Organism: Cephalophus harveyi; assembly: GCA_006410635.1. Lineage (NCBI taxonomy): Eukaryota > Metazoa > Chordata > Mammalia > Artiodactyla > Bovidae > Cephalophus > Cephalophus harveyi. Next base: position 64,571 of record SJYT01085131.1, on the reverse strand, counting down.
AAGGAGATCCAACCAGTCAATCCTAAATGAAATCAGTCTTGATTATTCATTTGAAGGACTGATACTGTAGTTGAAACTCCAATACCTGACATGAAGAACTGACTCACTGGAAAAGACCCTCATGCTAGGAAATATTGAAGGCAGGAGGTGAAGGGGATGAGACAAGATGAGATGGTTGGATGGCATCACTGACTCTATGGACATGAGTTTGAGCACACTTTGGCAGTTGCTGGTGGACCGGGAAGCCTGGAGTGCTGTCGTTCATGGGGTCTCAAAGAGTCCCACATGACTGAGCAACTTAACTGAACTGATTGCTACAATAAGAAAATATTCTTTTTAATTTTGTATATTTATAGTGACATATTTCTCAAAAACATGTATTGCTTGTGTAGAATTGTAAAAAAGAAAAGAGCAACAATAATTATATTCCTTTTATTATGACTTTTTTGTAATTTTTGAGGATGTCCAAATTTTTTCCACATCATAGAGATGATAATTCTTATCAATAAAGCATAACAGCTTTAAATAATATCTATAGATACATTTATTTCTTATAAAATATAGGTTATTTTATATAAAATCTTACTTGAAGAGAATCTCACATATTGTTTTATACTGGCCCTCATCTGAAAACACCACCATGCAGGACAAGTTCAGACTTAACTACCCTAATTTTCACTTATGATGGTGGGAGTAAGTTATTCCTTTTATTATGACTTTTTTGTAATTTTTGAGGATGTCCAAATTTTTTCCACATCATAGAGATGATAATTCTTATCAATAAAGCATAACAGCTTTAAATAATATCTATAGATACATTTATTTCTTATAAAATATAGGTTATTTTATATAAAATCTTACTTGAAGAGAATCTCACATATTGTTTTATACTGGCCCTCATCTGAAAACACCACCATGCAGGACAAGTTCAGACTTAACTACCCTAATTTTCACTTATGATGGTGGGAGTAAGTAACACAAACTATCGCTTCTTGGCCTTTGGCTAGGATAAAGTGAAGTAACATAAACTTCTGGGAATCACCAGTCTCAGTTGTGGAGGTAGAGTACTGTGGCAGGCACTGTTGCACAATGGTTTTCCATAGCCTCTGGGATCATAAAACCTCAAAAGAACAAAATTTCATCTCCAGTGACTTTACATTCCTGAATTCATTACAAGGCAAATTTGCTGCACACATATAAAAGAAGCACTAAGATTAGTTTCCTAATTTTTTATTTTGACCTTTATCTTTGCAATTCTATAATACTCTCTGACAACTGGATGCAACTTGTTCAGTTCAGTCACTCAGTCATGTCCGACTCTTTCCGACCCCGTGAACCACAGTACTGCAAGGAGATCCAACCAGTCCATTCTGAAGGAGATCAGCCCTGGGATTTCTTTGGAAGGAATGATGCTAAAGCTGAAACTCCAGTACTTTGGCCACCTCATGCGAAGAGTTGACTCATTGGAAAAGACTGATGCTGGGAGGGATTGGCGGCAGGAGAAGGGGACGACCGAGGATGAGATGGCTGGATGGCATCACTGACTCGATGGACGTGAGTCTGAGTGAACTCCGAGAGATGGTGATGAACAGGGAGGCCTGGCGTGCTGCGATTCATGGGGTCGCAAAGAGTCGGACACGACTGAGCGACTGAACTGAACTGAACTGAGGATTTTTCTCTGTTTACAGAGTAGGGTAAACTGCATAATTTTTGCTACTGTGCTATTCCTTCTTCTATCAGTGCCTCTAAAACAATCTCTTGAAACATTTTTCTTCACAGACCAGCTAGTTTAGAGTTCTGGTAATCCTAAAATACTTGGGTGTGACCTAAATAGCTGATGATAGACTGTTGTCCTTACCTTTCACTTTGAAGGAAGTGGCCTGTTACCTGCAATGCCTTCTTTTACTACAAATGATGTCAGGAGAGTTATACCCACAGGATGTAAGTTTATATCTCTTTTGCTTAACCAAGATTTGTATTTCATATACAAATGACATATATGGCCCAATGACATAACAATTCCGTGCTATCTTATAGTCTCCATCTTCTGGTTTATTGAAGTATTACCTTCCATTTATCAAAGGATTTGCCATATCCTTAAAGATTTATTTATACTAGCTTACTTCAATGCCGAATCTATTATTTCTATTAAGGAAATAATAGCATTAGATAGAGTTATATTGACAAATGCTATAACACTTTTTCTATAGTAGTCTTCCTGATATATTATTTTACCAGGGCCTGGTAAGCATAAAGGACTTCAAAGATACATTTTGTATTCTATTTCTTCAGCTGAGTGATGAGTAACTTAATATTTAGTTTATTTTTATTCTACCCCTGTACATAGGCAGTGTATCTCATTTCATAGGCATAATATCTGTCATAATTTAGTAACAAATTAAATAAACAGTTTTAAAAGGTACATTAACTCATCTTATTGTCATAGGAAAAAGCCCAACAATCTTGATGGACCCAAGAGAATCACCTTTATTAAACATTCCTGAGGATACAGGACTCTGTGGGGATTCTCAACACTGTCAGCTCTGACAGCTTAGACACTTTTTAACAGTAGTTCCTGTCAGATTTTTCTCCATGGCTTTTTCATCTTTTCCTATGCTGATTCTTTCTTTAAACTGTTTCTTTTATGCCTATTCTCTCAGTTCTTTAAAAAAAATTCATGAAAAATCAAGCTGAAGGAAAAGAGTAAACAATCACTATTAGAAATGTGTGAAAAACTTCTGTGTGTATCTCAGGTAGGGCAGAGGAACAGCTTTCATGGGCTCTTTTTTTTTATTTAATAATGTCTCAATAATGTGGATTTCTATTCATTTTAGTGGACAAGTAGCTATGAATAGAAAAAAAAAGTGTTGCTGAGGTCTAAATGTTCATTTTTGATGTGTTAATATTTCTAAACAAATACATAGGAAACTTTGAAAAGTGGATGAAATTTATTGAATTTAGTTTAAAAACTATCAAAAATTTTAACTCATATCTCTCTTTTTCATAATGTTTAGGGACATTTATTTAGAATTTTATTCTTGATAACATTTTGAGGTTAAGAAACAGAGTAAATACTATTCAAGAAATAATGTCTCGATTAGCAAAGAGAGGTAAACTCTTTTCAGAAGGATGCACCAGTGGGAGAAAAAAGGCTAGAGAAAATTTATCCAAAGGTTTCCCTTCTAAAGAAGAAAAGAAACTGAGATACTATATAGCATTTTAAATAATTTAAAAATAATTTGATATGAAAGCCATTAAAAATTTTGCTTCTCTTTCAGCTTTTTGCTATATTTCTTACTCAATCTTTATAAGATGAAATATATGATATATGAATAAAGTTACTTTTATGTTTGTTAGAAGCTGTATCAGATTGAGATTTAGCATGGTTTGATGAATTTTAATTAAGAGATTATAGTTGAGTGATCAGTTATGCTATTGAGGAATTATGGAATATGGACCGGCCTTTCTGGGTTAGGTCCTACTATCTCTACTTGCTAACTTACGAGTGGCAAGGAAATAAAAAATATGAAAATCGTTTGTCCTCATTTTCTTCATTTATTAAATAATGATGATAATTGTTAATACTGTGTAACTGGAACAGGAGTTACAGAGTCAATGAGATAATATATTTTCTTTTTACCTTTATAGAAATTCCTCATGAAGTTAAAAAAAAAAAATTGTTAAGGATTAGAATTTACACAGAATTAAAAAGATTTTTCCTAAAGTGTTGATCATTAAGTTTTTAATCAGTAATTTTTATTACTACAACACATGTGCTCTTAAGAGTTATTATCACCTACAAAGAAGTGAAAATTTGATCTCCAGGTGTAAAGTCTTCTTCTATTTATATAGAAAGCATATATATATACACACATATATATATACACATATACATATAATGTAATACATAAACATATGCACAGAATACTCTTGGCATTAAAATTTGATGAGATTATGTTAGTAAGAAATGTCTAAAGAGGCACCTTGTAGGGAGAGTGATATTGAAAAGAGGTTGAGAACCACTAGTGTAACACAAGGCAAAGTAAAGAAATAGTAAATTTTTAGAACTGGATATATGAAAGGTAAAACGTCTATTAATTATTTAACACAAACAATACACTAGTGAGTAAAATGAGTCTTCAGAGTTCTGTACATTTTGCAAACAGAAGAGGACTGGTTTTTTTATCTGTTCAATAATGTATATATAGTGAACAGCCTTAGAATAGTGTCTCCCTTCCAAACAAAGGACCAATACCCTTGCTTCAAGTCCCTCCCCTGTACCGCAGCCTACTGTATGTGCATGTGTCACCTGGCAATTTTGGTTTCATTCTGTGAGTATTCAGGCACAGAAAATTGGTACCATTTAAGAAATTGCTTAAATGATTCTATAGCTACTGCTGTTGCTCTGAGTAATAAAACCTTTTTTCTTTGACACAGATGTCTCATGTCTTCTGCCAGCATCCATAATTTTGGGACAAACTCATTAGCTTATACGTATAGTAAAATCTCAAACTTTTTAATTCTTAACAAGTTTAAGACTTTAATTCTAGAAATTTGCTTTCAAATTGCTTGTAGTGTGAAAAATTAAGTATATTTTCTTAAATGTATGCAATTTGTTTTGTTAATATAGATCTCAGCATCATGTTGTTTTCCACTGTTTTAGGTACAAGAAGAATGGATAGTTTGAACATCGCAGTCTTTGCATCAATATTTTTAATACCTTAATTGTCTCATATTTGAAGAAAAATTTTAAAATAGTCTATAACTTCTATGCAGGTTATTTGTGACATTAGGATTGCTTAAAATTATTGTAAGGAATTGTTTTATTGTTTTACAATACATTATACAGATATAACATCATACTTTTAAATATATTGGTGATTATTCCAGCTCATTGTGTATTATATCACATACATGATTATTCTAGCAAAATGAAATAAAGATTTTAAGTAGTCTAATAATTTCTTATATATATATATGATTCAGTTCAGTTCAGTTCAGTCACTCAGTCGTGTCCGACTCTTTGTGACCCCATGAACCGCAGCACACCAAGCCTCCTTGTCCAACACCAACTCCTGGAGTTCACCCAAACTCAAGTCCATTGAGTCGGTAATGTCATCCAACCATCTCATCCTCTGTCGTCCCCTTCTCCTCCTGCTCTCAATCTTTCTCAGCATCAGGATTTTTTCAAAAGAGTCAGCTCTTCGCATCAGGTGGCCAAAGTATGGAGTTTCGGCTTCAACATCAGTCCTTCTAATGAACACCCAGGACTGATTTCCTTTAGGATGGACTGGTTGGATCTCCTCACAGTCCAAGGGACTCTCAAAAGTCTTCTCCAACACCACAGTTCAAAAGCATCAATTCTTCAGCGCTCAGCTTTCTTTCCAACTCTCACATCCATACATGACTACTGGAAAAACCATAGCCTTGACTAGATGGACCTTTGTTGGCAAAGTAATGTCTCTGCTTTTTAATATGCTGTCTAGGTTGGTCATAACTTTCCTTCCAAGGAGTAAGTGTCTTTTAATTTCATGGCTGCAATCACCATCTGCAGTGATTTTGGAGCCCAGAAAAATAAAGTCAGCACTATTTCCACTCTTTTTCCATCTATTTGCCATGAAGTGATGGGGCCAGATGCCATGATCTTAGTTTTCTTAATGTTGAGCTTTATATATTACTCAAATTGTTGAAAATATTTTCACATTTCCCTCACCCTAGGAAGAATTATGCTTCAGGTTTACTGTCCCATCATTTTCTCTAGCTGCCTCATTGATAATCACCAAACTTAGATTTCTTCTGTCAAGAAAAATTTGGTTTATTGCTATAGGATTTTCTGCTGCAATGATCCCTCTTGTCTACACTTTTGTCAAATTCTGTAATAGTTATTCCCATGACAGGGTTCATAGGGGCTTTTCTATTAAGTTGAATTCAGAAGTCAAGTTTCCCCTAAGGATTACTGAATGCCAAGCTGACAAAATACCAGAGAGATTTTCTGTTTTTTGTCAGAGTCTTCTTTTCACTCTGCTTGTTTGCCCTTTTTAAAAACTCAGCAGAAAAAATAAATGTGATTTGAAATTGATATACAACTTCTAGCTTCATAAGCTTATAAAAAAAGAAAAAAAAAACTAGTAAGACTTAAATTGGGGACTCTCAAAAAGACAATGTGTAGAAGAGGTAATAATGGGTGAATAATACATTTCTCTTAGTTACTGTTTTTTTTTCTATTGTGTTATTCTGTTGTAAAACATAACATTAATATCCTTACTTTCAAATAAGCATATAGTTACCATTTAAAATTAATCATTTCACTTATTGATATCTGTCTATAGAATGTTTCAAGGGTTTGACTATCAAAGACAGAGAGAGATGCATCCAATTCAGCTCATATATGGTAAATTGGTGCATTTTCTTGGAAAAATGCCATTGAACTTTCATCGTGATCAGGACTGCACTTTTCCACTTCAATCTCTTGCTACAGTTTCACCTCGTATTTCATGCCCTACCAAACCCTTACCTTTCCCTCTTTTCTCTCACAACTGCTCCTTGAGGAGTATGGGGTGGGGTAGATGGAAAATTTTATACCATACCTCTTTATTTATCTAGAAACAATGGATGCATATAAAGTGTGAAAGGGGATGTTTTAAGCAAAAATTCCTAGTGTGCTTAATTGTGGGGATTTCTTAAGAAAATCAACACAGGGGATGTCTTCAAGTGGATACTTTGAAAACGTTGCTTAATGAGTGTAGTACATAATCCCTTCCATTTTCCCAAAAGAAATAAAAAAAAAAAAAGGCAAAAGAAGTGAGATCCAGAATAGAAAGTTAGACCTGTATTCTCTGATTCAGCAGTAGAAGGGATCAAGGCATATGTTTGTGTCTTTCTTTCCACCTTGGAAGCCTGGTCGCACTGTCTGAAGGAAGATAGAGAGCATTGCAGTTTGTACCTAATCTTATAGTGACTGATTCGGGAATTTTGCAGAAAAGATTAGAGTAGGTGAAAGATGAGGGATTTTAACTGAAAATTGATCCCAAATGTTTTAGAGAAGAAGAAAGGCAGGCAGAGTTTTCAGATTCAAGATTAGTGCTTTTCAAACATTTTATAAATTATATTAACAATAAGAAAGATTTTAGACCCCAGACCAAAATATAAACACACATACATAAAAATATCAAAGGAAACAAATTAAAAATGATAACTAATCTGAGTTGCATTCTTGAAAGTTCTTTTCTATTCACTTTAAATTTATAGAGTGATGAACTAAAGCAATCTCACCTCCTGTGGATGGCAAATACGGAAAACCTTCTTCAGTGAAAAATAAGGGGGTCAGAGTTAAGATAAGATGCCTGAAGACAGTGCTATTTCAAAGATATTTTAGAAGATACTTTTTTAATGGTTAATAATCTTTATAAAATTTAATTTATTTATTTATACACAAATCTGAATATTCTAAAACTATTATACTTGTAAAGTTATATTAAATATATTTAATATATA
>SJYT01085131.1:34002-55737 GCA_006410635.1 Cephalophus harveyi | reverse complement strand
CTCTTATAGATCATAAAAAGACATTGCATAAGTTTATTAAGTGCAATAAAGGAAATTGGAAATGAGAGTGAAATAGGGAAATAATCATGATATTAAACAAATTTATACATAAAAACTAAATTTTGCACATATTTAATAGACTTCATCAGAGAAAGACCCACTTCTGTTTACTAATAGTCTACAATAATGCCTTAAATAAATAGCTATTTAATAAATATATCAATTAAATTGTGAGATAAATAATGCTTAGTTACTATTTTTCAAACCTCATCTTACTCACTAATGAAATTTCTATTTGGAATACACAATTAATTTGGGATAGCAATTTGTGTTCTGAGCTATTGCAGTACTAGAAATACCAGCAGATATCAAAGAGATTAGCAGGAAAAGGGGGAAAGGATGGAAAGAAAAACTAAAAACCAAACAATTTTACAACACACAGTATGAATGAAAAAATATTTCTTCTCAGAATATGTACTTTATTGCATTTCCTAATATTAACATCTACTTTTACATTAATTATTTGTATATTTTTATTGTTTTATCATCTTAGAATTTATGCTTCTTTAAGAGAATTTTGAACTTGTTCAGAATGTTTTCCTCCCCCTGCCCATTAGATAGTATCACAATGTTAAATTTAATACCAACTAACACTTAGTAGCTGTGAGCCTTGGCCCTCAGTTTTCTCATGTGCACATAGGATTTTTGTGAGATAGAAATCACAAATGTCAGTGATTTATTGCACTGTCCAGGTTGTTATAAAGTGGGCACCATCTAAACACTAGCTGTTTTTATAAAATTTAAAATCAAAGTAGTTTTTAAAGGACCATAGGATACTGCAATTCAGAAAGACACATGTACCCCAATGTTTATTGCAGCACTATTTACAATAGCCAGGGTATGGAAGCAATTGAAATGTCCATTGACAAAGGAGAGAATGAAGAAGATGTGAAATATATGCACAATAAAATATTACTCAGTCATCAAAAGAACAAGTTGGGTCATTTGTAGAGATGTGGATGGACCTAGAGTCTGTCATATAGAGCAAAGTAAGTTAGAATGATAAAAACAAATATTGTATATTAATGCATATATGTGTAATTAAAAAAAATGCCAAAGATTAACCCTATTTGCAGGGCAGGAAAGAGATGCAGACATAGAGAATGGACATGTGGACACAGTGGGGAGGAGAGGGTGAGATGAATTGGGAGATTAGGACTGACATATATACACTGACGTATGTAAAATAGGTAGCTAGTGGGAAACAGCTATATAGCACAGGGAGCTCAGCTTGGTGCTCTGTGATGACCTAGTTTGGGGGGATGGGGGGTGGGGAGAAGGTCCAATAGGGAGGGATATATATATATATACACACACATGTATATAGCTGATTCACTACATTGTATAGACTAACAACATTGTAAAGCAATTTTACTCCAATTAAAAACAAAGATCATAGGATAAACACTGGGTCTTAGCACTACATTTCTTGGTCTTGTGACTTTCACCAAGGTATTTAAATTTCTCTCTCTCTCTTTTTTTTCTTTTACTTCTTTCTCAGTAAAATAGGGCTCCTTGAACATGCTTGGCCGGTCTCTCATTCATTTGATGAAAATTCAAGTAAACCTTTGTAACAGTGTTAATTTTACCATATCCTCATAGAATGTAGAGAAACATAAAGCCATTTTCTGAAGTCTTGTGGAGCAAAGACAAAATTCAATTCTTTAAGGACATGATTGGGAGTACATCATGACTGTGAAACAGTTAACTTTGTTTATTAACAGATTCTATTCAATTGCATCTTCCTGTAACTGATCTCAGTTTTTCCATCAGTTTTTTTTTTTTTTTTCTTTCTTTCTTCTGAGTGGAATCAAGTCTCTTTGCCTCTTGGAATTTTGAATAGAAAGTTTATTCAGTGTTAGCAATGCTTTCATTCCCTTATGCAATCCATATTTCAAAGAAAGGTAATAGAGTTTTTGGTATATTCAACAATATCATATTTCAGTGAAAAGGAATTGAAGTCCTATGTTATAGATAGGCTTTCTTAAATTTTTCACATTATTTTTATTTTAAGGTAGAAACTATTCTATTCAAAGGCAAAAATTGTTATCTATTGACTGTGTTGGATATGTGTTCTTATTTACATAATTTAGTATTTATGAATAAAGAATATCAGTAAGTTTATGAAATCTGAATTTTCTTAGGCTGATTTTGTTAAACATTTATGATTACTTGTGGCAAAATTCTTGAGATATTAACAAACTTGAGGAAGTTTCAATTAAGATAGATTTTTTACTAAAATAAGTAGAAATCTCAATGAAAAGAGAAAAAGATTATTTTTATTATCACCAAAACCATTGTTTTATTACATTTATCCATTTAAAAGTATTATTTTTTATAGATGTTTTAGGCTTGCAACAAAAGTTAGAGGAAGGTACAGCTATTCCTGTGGGCTTTCCAAGTGGCACTAGTGATAAAGTACCCACCTGCCAAAGCAGGAAACATAAGAGATGCAAGTTCATTCCCTGGATCAGGAAGATCACCTGGAAGCTTGCCTGGAGAATCCCATGGACTGAGGAGCCTGATGGGCTACCATCCATGGAGTCGCAAAGAATTGGGCATGACAGAAATGATTTAGCATGAGTGCATTCACAGTTATTCCCATATACACACTGTCCTAATGCATACATTCTTAATCCCATTATCAATGTCTGGAATAACATATTTATGAACCTACAGTGACACATCATAATTATTCAAAGTCCACAGTTTACTGTAGAGTTCACTCTTGAGGTTGTATATTGCTTACCAATTTTTGAAACCACTCTGCTTCAAAAATTCGATTGAGCTTTTGTTGTATTTCATATACTTCATAGTTCTAATTCTGACATAATTTTTAATATATTTTTAAGCATTAATATTGATTTGTTTATTTATTTCTGGCTGTGCTGGTTTTTCATTGGTGCACAGACTTTTCCCTAGTTGCAGTGAGCAGGGGCTGCTCTCTAGTTTTGGTGCACAGGATTCCCCTTGGAGTGCTTTCTCTTGTTGTGGAGCATGAGCCCTAGGGTGTGCAGGCTTCAGTAGCTGCAGCGCATGGGCTCAGTAGTTATGATTCCTGAGCTCTAGAGTGTAGGCTTAATATTGACACATGGGCTTATTTGCTCCATGCAATGTGGAATCTTCCCATATCAGGGATCAAACTGGTGTCTCCTGTGTTGCCAAGTGGATTCTTTACACTGAGATCCCAGGAAAGCCCTTGATTTATAATTTGAGAATGAAAAAGCAGAAATGCTCACAACACTCCTCAATACTACTAAATTCTGTCGATGTCTATGACACAGACACATTGTAAGTAATTTTGATTTCCAGTGTAAGTTTTACTTGATTTTAGTTTCAGCTGACAACTTGAAGTCTGCCAGAGAGATAAAACTGACTGAAAATAAATTCCTAAAAGCTAAGAATAAAAGCTGGAGAAATTACTCATCTCTCACCATCTCCTATTGCAAAAGTCACTTACAACATAATTGGCTATGTTTATTACACTTAATGTCTCAAACTATAAATTTAGGAAGCATCAGTGCTGTAATATAAATGAGATTCCTTTTAAAATACATATATTTAAAACAATGGAGTACTACTCAGCCATTAAAAAGAATACATTTGAATCAGTTCTAATGAGGTGAATGAACTGGAGCCTATGATACAGAGTGAAGTAAGCCAGAAAGAAAAACACCAATACAGTATACTAACTCATATATACAGAATTTAGAAAGATGGTAACAATAACACTGCATACGAGACAGCAAAAGAGACACAGATGTATCGAACAGTCTTTTAGACTCTGTGGGAGAGGGAGAGGGTGGGATAATTTGGGAGAATGGCATTGAAACATGTATAATATCATATAAGAAACAAATTGCCAGCCCAGATTCGATGCATGATACTGGATGCTTGGGGCTGGTGCACTGGGATGACCCAGAGGGATGGTATGCGGAGGGAGGAGGGACGGGGGCTCAGGATGGGGAACACATATATACCTGTGGAAGATTCATGTTGATGTATGGCAAAACCAATACAATATTGTAAAGTAATTAACCTCCAATTAAAATAAATGAATTTATATTTTAAAAAAGAAACCTAAATAAAAGAGTAAAGGTAACAAAAATAAATAAAAAATAAAACATCTATGATGTTTAAAACATATGTTGTATTTTTGAGTTTCTTGGTTGTGAGAGGCAAGAAAGTGAGTGAGTGGTTGTGAAAGATAAAATCAGTAAAATTATCTTAACAAGTCAGGTAAGTGAGTCCTTATAATTTCAGTAGTAGGAATTGGGATATGAGTGGCACTAATGTTATCCAAAGATAAGAACCACCTTAACTTTCACGTGTAAAGGTATGCAGTGGCCACAGGACTGGAAAAGGTCAGTTTTCATTCCAATCCCAAAGAAAGGCAATGCCAAAAAATATTCAACTACTGCACAATTGCACTCATCTCACAGGCTAGCAAAGCAATGCTCAAAATTCTCCAAGATAGGTTTCAACAGTACGTGAACCATTAACTTCCAAATGTTTAAGCTGGACTTAGAAAAGGCAGAGGAACCAGAGGTCAAACTGCCAACATCCACTGGATCATCAAAAAAGCAAGAGAGTTCCAGGAAAACATCTACTTTTGCCTTATTGACTACGCCAAAGCCTTTGACAGTGTGGATCACAATAAACTGTGGAAAATTCTAAAACAGATGGGAATACCAGACTACGTGACCTGCCTCTTAAGAAACCTGTATGGAGGTCAGTGAGCAACAGTTACAACTGGGCATGGAACAACAGATTGGTTCCAAACAGGAAAAGGAGTATGTCAAGGCTGTATATTGTCACCCTTCTTATTTAACTAATATGCAGAGTACATCATGCAAAATGCTGGGCTGGATGAAGCACAAGCTGGAATCAAGATTTCCAGGAGAAATATCAATAACCTCAGATATGCAGATGGCACCAACATTATGGCAGAAAGAGAAGGGAAACTAAAGAGCCTCTTGATGAAAGTGAAAGAGAAGAATGAAAAAGCTGGATTATAACTCAACATTCAGAAAATGAAGATCATGGCATCCGGTCCCATCACTACATGGAAAATAGATGAGGAAACAGTGACAGACTTCATTTTGGGGGGCTCCATAATCACTGCAGATGGTGACCGCAGCCATGAAATTAAAAGACGCTTGCTCCTTGGAAGAAAAGTTATGATCAACCTCAGTTCAGCTCAGTTCAGTCGCTGAGTCATGTCCAACTCTTTGTGACCCCATGAATTGCAGCACACCAGACCTCCCTGTCATTACCAACTCCCAGAGTTCATTCAGACTCATGTCCATCAAGTCAGTGATGCCATCCAGCCATCTCATGCTCTGTCATGCCTTTCTCCTTCTGCCCCCAATCCCTCCCAGCATCAGAGTCTTTTCCAATGTGTCACCTCTTTGTATGAGGTGGCCAAAGTACTGAAGTTTCAGCTTTAGCATCAGTCCTTCCAAAGAAATCCCAGGACTGATTTCCTTTAGAATGGACTGGTTGGATATCCTTGCAGTCCAAGGGACTCTCAAGAGTATTCTCCAACATCGCAGTTCAAAAGCATCAATTGTTTGCCACTCAGCTTTCTTCATAGTCCAACTCTCACATCCATACATGACTAATGGAAAAACCATAGCCTTGACTAGATGGACCTTTGTTGGCAAAGTAATGTCTCTGCTTTTGAATATGCTATCTAGGTTGGTCATAATTTTCCTTCCAAGGAGTAAGGGTCTTTTAATTTCTTGGCTTTAATCACCATCTGCAGTGATTTAGGGCAGCATATTAAAAAGCATAGATATTACTTTGCCAACAAACGTAATCAAAACTATGGTTTTTCCAGTATTCATATATAGATGTAAGAGTTGGACTATAAAGAAACCTGGAAGCCTAAGAATTGATGCTTTTGAAACTGTGGTGTTGGAGAAGACTCTTGACAGTCCCTTGGACTGCAAGGAGATCCAAGTGGTCGATCCTAAAGGAAATCAGTCCTGGATATTCATTGGAAGGACTGATGCTAAAGCTGAAACTCCAGTACTTTGGTCACCTGATGTGAAGAACTGACTCATTGGAAAAGACTCTGATTCTGGGAAAGATTGAAGGCAAGAGGAAAAGGGAACAACAGAGGATGAGATGGTTGGATGGAGTCACCAATGCGATGGACATGAGTTTGAGTAAACTCCGGGAGTTGGTGATGGACAGGGAAGCCTGTCGTTATGCAGTCCATGAGGTCACAAAGAGTCAAACGTGACTGAACTACTGAACTGAGTTGATTTCATTTAACAATAATTATCTTATGAATAATAAAAATAATAGTTCATAACAATTAGCTATATTTTCCCAAATATTTTCAGTGAGCAACGGTGTCTTTTTTCAGATACCTGTAATGTCTCAGTTATTAGGAGACAACTGCATCCTTACCTCTGGTTCTGCATTCAAACTATTGTGATATACATATCATAAACCAATCATTTTTCTGAGGATACATTTCTGGAATATGGTGGAAGTTATAATAATGATCTCCTTAAAATGTTATATAATATATAAAATAAATTCAAATTGATTTAAAAATTTTAAAAATGTTATATAGTTTCTAGAAAGCTCTTCTCACATTCATGATAAAAGCTGAGTGAAAAAAACATGTGTGTGTGTGTGTATCTTGCTGTTTTAAGAGTTTTGATCTTGATGACCCCCTCAAAGGGCCTCAAGAACCCATAAGATGTCATCCAGGCAAGACTTTGATAACCAAAGCATAGTTATAATCATGTTTTAGAGTATTAATAATTTTGTTAATCACAAGTATCAGTGTTTTATCAATCACATAAATTGATCAAATTGCAATTTAAAACTCTTTGAAAGTTCAAAATAAATGCTAATATTGAATTCTGAGGAATCATTTTGAGCTAACATGAAAAAGAATTAGTATGATTATGATGAGTATGTGGCTCAGCAATAAAGAATGTCTGCAATGCAGAAGACATGAGTTTGATCCTCGGATCAGGAAGATCCCTTGGAGAAGGATATAGCAACCTACTCCAGTATTCTTGCCTGGAAAATTCCATGAACAGAGAAGCCTGGTCGGCTACTGTCTATGGGGTTCCAAAAGAATTGGATATGACTTAACAACTAAGCAATAACAACTGCTATAGAAATTGACCTACATTTTCTTCTCTATCAAAAATTCCATTTCTATAATATGTAGAATCTGACCATAGAATAGATCATTTCATTATGATATACTGACTTTAAAAATATTATTGGTGACTTCACTTTATAGCATTTTAAATTTGTGTTGTTTAAATAGGAACTCTTTCATCAGTCAAATAAAAATGAAATGGCATGTATCACCTTTGAAATGGTATAGACTTCAGTGCTCATGGTGGGTGACATAGCAGACCTAAAAATACACTTTTTATATATATTAAAATTATAATTTCTGTTGGCAAAGACAATTCATTCTTCCAACAATCTTTCTTTGCATAATAGTTATTTGAAAATGTTGAAGAAAATATTGGGAAATATATATAAGGAGGAGTTTTTATTTCCTATTAAGCTATCATTTTTTCCTTTTTTTATAATCATAACAGATTAAGGCATGATTCATGAATAAAATAATACCCCTAATAGAACTTTGAACTTTTTTCAAAGTCAAACTATTCCTTTGGAATTTATAAACAGGAGATACTATAATATCAAACATGAAAGATACATAACTCTATCCTAGACCATTCAGGTATGACCTAAATCAAACCCCTTATAATTATACAGTAGAAGTGAGAAATATATTTAAGGGGTGAGATCTGATAGAAACAGTGCCTGTTGAACTATGAACTGAGGTTCCTGACATTGTACAGTACACAGGGATAAAGACCATCCCCACGGAAAAGAAAATGCAAAAAAGCAAAATGGCTGTCTGAGGAGGCCTTACAAATAGCTGTGAAAAGAGAAGTGAAAAGTAAAGGAGAAAAGGAAAGATATAAGCATCTGAATGCAGGGTTCCAAAGAGTAGCAAGAGATAAGAAAGCCTTCCTCAGCGGTCAATGCAAAGAAATAGAGGAAAATAACAGAATGGGAAAGACTAGAGATCTCTTCAAGAAAATTAGAGATACCAAGGGAATATTTCATGCAAAGATGGGCTTGATAAAGAACAGAAATGGTATGGACCTAACAGAAGCAGAAGATATTAAGAAGAGGTGGCAAGAATACACAGAAGAACTGTGCAAAAAAGATCTTCAAAACCCAGATAATCACAATGGTGTGATCACTCACCTAGAGCAAGACATCATGGAATGTGAAGTCAAGTGGGCCTTTGAAAGCATTACTACAAACAAAGCTAGTGGAGGTGATGGAACTCCAGTTGAGCTGTTTCAAATCCTAAAAGATGATGTTGTGAAAGTGCTGCACTCAATATGCCAGCAAATTTGGAAAACTCAGCAGTGGCTACAGGACTGGAAAAGTCAGTTTTCATTCCTATCCCAAAGAAAGGCAATACCAAAGAATGCACAAACTACCGTACAATTGCAGTCATCTCACACGCTAGTAAAGTAATGCTCAAAATTCTCCAAGCCAGGCTTCAGAAATACGTGAACCATGAAACTCCTGATGTTCAACTGGTTTTAGAAAAGGCGGAGGAACCAAAGACCAAATTGCCAACATCTGCTGGATCATGGAAAAAGCAAGAGAGTTCCAGAGAAACATCTATTTCTGCTTTATTGATGATGCCAAAGCCTTTGACTGTGTGGATCACAAGAGACTGTGGACAATTCTGAAAGAGATGGGAATACCAGACCACCTGACATGCCTCTTGAGAAACCTATATGCAGGTCAGGAAGCAACAGTTAGAACTGGACATGGAACAACAGACTGGTTCAAAATAGGAAAAGGAGTATGTCAAGGCTGTACATTGTTACCCTGCTTATTTAACTTATATGCAGAGTACATCATGCGAAATGCTGGGCTGGAAAAAACACAAGCTGGAATCAAGATTGCTGGGAGAAATATCAATAACCTCAGATACGCAGATGACACCATGCTTATGGCAGAAAATGAAGAGGGACTCAAAAGCCTCTTGATGAAAATGAAAGTGGAGAGTGAAAAAGTTGGCTTAAAGCTCAACATTCAGAAAACGAAGATCATGGCCTCTGGTCCCATCACTTCATGGGAAAGAGATGGGGAAACAGTGGAAACAGTGTCAGACTTTATTTTCTTGGGCTCCAAAATCACTGCAGATGGTGATTGCAGCCATGAAATTAAAAGACGCTTACTCCTTGGAAGGAAAATATGCTTTTGAACTGTGGTGTTGGAGAAGACTCTTGAGAGTCCCTTGGACTGCAAGGAGATCCAACCAGTCCATCCTGAAGGAGATCAGCCCTGAGATTTCTTTGGAAGGAATGATGCTAAAGCTGAAACTCCAGTACTTTGACCACCTCATGCGAAGAGTTGACTCATTGGAAAAGACTCTGATGCTGGGAGGGATTGGGTGCAGGAGGAGAAGGGGACGACCGAGGATGAGATGGCTGGATGGCATCACTGACTCAATGGACGTGAGTCTGTGTGAACTGCGGGAGTTGGTGATGGACGGGGAGGCCTGGCGTGCAGCGATTCATGGGGTCGCAAAGAGTCGGACACGACGGAGCAACTGAACTGAACTGAACTGAAGATACGGTATATTCATACTCATTGTTTATTAAGAAAAATAGCAAAATATTTTAAGCAATTAAAATTTTAATTTACCATCTAAAATTAAATGCCAGAAATAGCTAACATGGCCAATGTCTTCAAATCCTTGTTTTTCATATAGTATTAAATATTGACTTCTTAATGCAAATTTTCCTGAAACTTCTGGTATTTTAAATTTCTCTTTTATCAATGAACTGTATCTTCTTGTTTATAGTCCAGTACCGAACTGCCCTGCAATAGCTTTTTAAGAATTTTCATGATACAATAAAAGGAGCCAATGAAATGTTGTCAGTGCTGAATGCCTGCTCATTGTGAGATATGACAGTTCATTAGGAACTGTTTGTGGTGCCTTAACTTGCCAATGCTAGGATTCTTTTGGAGTAGCAAAGATGTCATGAATGAGGTCTGACATGATTTCTCACTGAAACATTAATAAGAAACCAGTCTGGTATCTTCTGATTTTGAAATTTTAAGAAAAAGAGATGTTTTAATATGCTGAAGACTGTTGAATACGACCATCCCTGAATTCTAGTCTATGTACCACAGCTAGCAGTGAAACTGAAGAAAAACAAAATGTTTTTATCTTTAGGAGACAACTTACTTTAGCTGTGCTGTGCTTAGTCACTCAGTCATGTCCCACTCTTTATGACCCCATGGATGGCAGCCCTCCAGGCTCCTCTGATCAAGGAGATTCTCCAGGCAGGTATACTAGAGTGAGTTGCCATGCCCTTCTCCAGGGGATCTTTTCAACCTAGGGCTTGAACCCAGGTATCCCACATTGCTGGCTGATTCTTTACCATCAGCTACCAAGTAAGCCCTTATTTTAGCTAATTTAAGGAAATAAGATTAATTTTCTGGGGGTAAGAAACAATAGTAAAATGTTCCATAGCTTTAAATCAATCTAATTAATACATTTGAAGTAAATTTAAATATCTGTTTTATTGGAAAAGAATATTGAGATTGTTTCCCCTTCTAAATTTTAAGGTTTTAATTAAAATGCATAATTTTATTTTTGACATGATTTCCAATATGCCAAATACCATATTGAATTGCCAGGATTATAATAATAATATTGTATTATAGCAAAGGACTTGGGAAATAATTTGTATTGGAATATTTCTTTACCTAAGGGAAATCAGTGGTTCTGTAATTAGAACCATAGACTAAGTCTACTTTCCCTTGTCTTTCATTACAGTTGCCTTTGATACTTATTTTCAGTTAATGAATATAAAGGAGAAAATTATTTCCATTTTGAATTACAGCAATTATATTTTTATGAAATCCAGTTCCTGCCTCTAAACTTGAATTTACTCATATGTAAAATGAAGGTAAAATGTTTTCAAATGTATTTTCAGAGTTTAGATTCAAAGTCAGTTTAATGAGCATTGCCTAGTATGTTTTCAGTATATTATGAAAATATCAATATAATATTTTATTTAAATGAATTTAAATGACATAAACGATATAGCATATATATTTGTAAGCATATATATTTGCATTACTAAATTTCATCCATAAAAAATCAGTAAATAGAAACCATACCTACACAGTGTTGGGAGGCCAGAAGGGGAGTTCTCCTGTTCAAAAACAAGAGCAGAGCTGAACAGGAAGAAAGATTCCCCTTCTTTCCTGGTAAGAACTCAGTCAATGAAAAGTTGTGGACCTATTGTTTGCTGTACTTCCCAACTTCCTTTTCCGCTTTCAAGTGTTTCTCTCCCTGACATGCTTGGGACTTGCATGTGGTTTGCCATGGTCACAGACTTAAAATTGCAATTCTTTGCTCATCCAAAATAAAGCCATCTTTGTTGGGGAAATAAATAGCTGGCAGTATATTTGTTTCAAGTCTAGAATTCCTAAAGGAATTAATAAAATAACTTGGGTGTAGTTGAAAAATAAGTTTTTGGTTTATCTTTGACTTTGGGTATTTCCTGGACCTAATGCATTCAGTGCTGTGTGAAAGTTTCTGAAATCTCTGTTCTTTGGCTTCTTCACTGACATGATAACAATAGAATTTTCTTCATAATTTGCTTTGAGAATTAGAAAAAATGAAACTGTCAGGCGAGTGTATGCCTCTCAGTTCTTGTCTCATCACAACAATGATTTGGAGTGATGGACATTAAACCCCTTGGTGAGTCACAGCTCTTGGGTCTTGAACAAACCGTGTCATAGCTCTTAGACAAACCAGTGTTACAGCTCTATTTTATTTAGAAGATAGCTGGAGAATCCATCCACGAAGAACAGGAGTGGAGGAGTGCGCCAGCACACACGTGGGGACGTGGGGCTGGGGGGTGGGAGGGGGGAGAGAGAGAGAGTGCTTGGCTCCTCCTTTTACATGTTTTCTTCCCCCTGGGCTTGCCCTATGCAAATTGGGCTCAGCCAGGAGTGCCGTTCTACCTGAAGTCCTCACTTCAGTCCTTGGACCTTTCTCTGACCTTCCTTTGTTCTATTTTGGGGGCTTTTCCCTTCCTTGTCTTTTAGCCACTGCCATTTTGGACTCCTTTCCCTATTCTAACTACCTAACATTCCCGGCTCAAAGATGGGAGGCCCAATTCTTTGGGAATGGGGCATCGAGGTCTTTCTGGCTACTTCCTGCTGAATTGGGATGGTAAGGGGTATTGGGCCTCCCCCTCTTGCTAGTCTCAGGCCTCAGAGTCCTCATAGCCGTGTTCATCTAAGGGTGAGTGATATTTTCCATGGTCGGCTGTAGTTTTGTATCTTGTTGAACTGGGACCACATGGTGTACTTTGTTGACCTGAGCAGAGACAAGCAGGTTAGACAATTGATAATGCATGGAACAATCATAAGCAGCATCAATATGGCATAGCAAGGACTAGTAGGGACATTAGCCAATTCCAAATTCACATTGCCAGGATGACTCAAGTCCCTCCTTGTTCAGGGATCAGAAGATTTTTCTCCTGCCTGTTTTGGAGTACAATCCCTGCCAAGCTGTGCTGGCTCTTTAGAGCTATCCAGAGAAATTTTATCCCCAGAAACCAGATTTTGGGGGTGTTCATTAGAATGGCACTCTTTTGTAGTTCTGAATAGGTATCTGAGATCTCCCAAGGGCTCACAGGTGTATTGAGTGTCCTCTTCTGCTTACTTCTACATCTTTACTCATGATTAGTGAATCTAGGAGTTCTGTCCTGGTAACTTGACTGCTGTGGGGGTGGGGGTGGGGGGTAGAAAGTATTACAGGGCAGAGGCCCTTCCATGTTGGCTGAAGTTGAGCCTTTGGGGACCCATCTTTCCAGACTTTAATTGGGACTTGAGTCCCTGAAGCATATAGTGATAACTCTTTAGAATCTTTTGGGTCTGGGTTGACACACCACAAGCGTATATCCTGTTGGAATTGCCCAATGGCCATGGTATAAGACCAGAGGGTCTGAGCCCTTGGATCTAGGAAGAGGTCATTGACATAAACATAAGGTCTCTCATATAGCATCTCATAAGGACTAAGACCAACCTGTTCCTTAGGGGCAATTTGGGTGTGGAGGAGGGCTATTGGTAAAGCCTCCTTCCATCCCAGGGAGGTCTCCTGGGTTATCTTTTTTATTGCTGATATTAAGAATTGGTTGGCTCTTTCTACTTTTCCTGAAGATTGAGGCCTCCAGGCACAAGGGAGATAGTAAGTAATGCCTAATGCTTTAGAGACCCTTTGGGTGACCTTAGAAGTAAATGATGTCCCATTGTCACTTTGTAATGACCTGGGAAGACCAAATCTTGGAATGATTTTATGGAGCAGTTTCTTTACCACCTCCTTAGCCTTCTCAGTCCGGGTGGGAAAACCTTCAATCCATCCTGTGAATGTATCTATCATAACTAATAGGTATTTATACCCTTGAGAAACTAACATCTGGGTGAAGTCCATCTGCCAGGCCTCTCCTGGATAGGTCTCACATCATTGGATGGGCTGAGCCAGCTGGGATCTTCGAGCTCCTTGGGGGTTATTTATTTAGCAAGTGGGACAAGAGGAGACCACTTGCCTTATAGTTGTTTGGAGGCCTGTTCCTCTGAAGGACCTTTCCAGTAATCTTTGTAGAGCCTTTTCTCCTAAATGAGTTGTGACATGTAAGGAGTCAACCAAATTCCACTGGAAGTTTCCAGGTAGAAAAAGAAGTTCCTTCTTTTGGAACCACCCCATATGATCTTCTTGAAAGCCCTCAAACTTTAAGAATCTCACCTTCAGTATATGAAGGAGTTTCTGGCAAATTAGTCTGTGGAATTAGGGTGGCAACGCCTATCAGGTCATTGTTTTGTAATGCTTCTCTCTTAGCTGTCTGATCAGCTGCTTTGTTCCCTTGTGTCACTTCCATGCTCCCTTTTTGGTGTCCTTTACAGTGGGAGCTCAGATCCCAACCTTTGAGTTAACACTCCCAAGGCTATTCCCTCTCTTTCATGAACATAAAGTTGGAATGCTTTCTCTGGGTCTGGCAACTTCAAGGCAGGTGCCTGAGTTAAGGCTTGCTTTAATGTAGCCTCTGCCTTCTTTTGAGGAGTTCCCCACATCAGTGGAATTGAATCATCTCGTCCCTTTAAGCTTTCATATCAGGGCTGGGCAATTAGACCATAGTTGGGTAACCATGTTCTACAATACCCAGTTAGCCCCAGGAAAGCTCGCAATTGTTTTTGAGTCATGGGGGAGGGCAACTGGAGGATTCCTTGTACCTGATCAGAGGACAGCCTCCTGGACCCGTGTGTAACCTGAACTCCCAGGTAAGTGACCTTTGTCTCAACCATCTGTGCCTTAGCATGGGAGACTTTATATCCCCTTTCTGCCAAAAAGTTTACAACCTGAATTGCATGCTGTTGGGCATTTTCCTCATCTGGAGAGCAGATTAGTAGGTCATCTACCTATTGTAATATTTTCCCATTAGGTCCCAGGTCCAGATCTAAGAGACCCCAGCTAAGGGCCTGTCCAAACAGGTGGGGGCTATCTCTGAACCCCTGAGGTAATACTGTTCAAGTCATCTGTTGGTGTTTTTCTCCTGGGGCCTCTCACTCAAAGGCCAAAAGATATTGGGATTCTTTAGCCAATGGTATGTAAAAAAGAAAAAAAAAAAAAAAGCGTCTTTGAGATACAAGACTGTAAACCACTTGGCACTGGATGGGACTTCTCCCAAGATTACATAGGGATTGGGTACTGTGGGATGGAGGGGGATTGCAGCTTCATTTATGATCTGGAGATCTTGAACCATTCACTAGGTTCCGTCCTTTTTCTTTACTGAGAAGATAGGGGTGTTACATGGTGAACTGGTGGGAACCAATAGCCCACAAGCAAGGAATTTATTTATTAAAGGCTGTAGTCCCTCCTGAGTCTCTCTTTTGAGGAGATATTGTTTCCAGTTAGGAAACCGAGTGGGATCTCAGAGGACAATGATGATCAGTTCAGCTTGGTGGGCTTGTCCAGGAGTCCCCTGGTCCCACACCTGGGGGTTAATTTTGTCCTCCCATAGTTTTTGCTTCCTCTTTATTGGAGAAGGTGTAATGGGTTCTTCAGTAGTAACCAGGAGCTGTAGAGCTCTAGCGGATTAAAAGCTTCCCATCACAAGGGCGGTACTCAATTTAGTGAGTATATCTCTTGTCAATAAGGGAGTAGGACACTCAACGACCACCAGAAACTGGTGGGAAAATATTTGTCCATCCCAGCAACAAAGAAGTGCTCGGGTGAATCTTTTAATAGTTGCTTTTCCTGTAGCACCCAAAATGGTACAGGTTTGGGAGGAGAAGGCTCCAGAGTAGGAGATCAAGACAGAGTAGGTAGCCCATGTGTCAACCAAGAAGTTCTCGGACCTACCTGCTACATCCAGTTGCACCCTTGGCTCCAGCCCTGTGATGGTTATCTGTGACAGGCGGGCTGGCTAGAGAGGGCCGCTTCAGTCCTCTTGAACCATCGTGAGGGAAGGCTTGGAGCTTGAACTTGAGGCTCTTGGGTCCCGAGGGCAGAGTGCTGCCCAAAGTCCCAGTTGATGGCATTTGTGGCAAGCCGTTCTAGGAGACTTGTCACGGTTTGAACTCTCTTTAGCCCAATGCCCCGCCTGTCTACAGATTAGACATTTGCCTCATGCCTTTTCCTTCAAGGACTCGGGGTTTGCCATACGGCTTCTCTGGAGGGTGGTCGGCATCTGGGCATGCCTTGTCTCTTTCCTTCTCTCCCTCTCCTGGGCCTTGGCCTCCTTCTCTGTTCTCTGTTATAAAAGGTATTGGTGGCTGTCTGGATCATCTCATCTATAGAGGCAGCAGGGTTCTGCTGCTGTAGCTGTTGTAACTTAAGTCTGATATCTGATGCACATTGGGATAGGAATTTGTCCTTTAAAATCACCTGTCTCTCATAAGAGTCTAAATCCAGATTGGTAAACTTTTGGAGGGCCTCTTTTAGCCTTTCCAGAAAGGCAATCGGGTTCTCATTGGGCTCCTGAGTTATTGCTGAGACCCAGGCATAGCTAATTACTTTTTGTTGGGCTGCTTTCAATCCTGCCTTCACACAGATTAGAAAATGATCTCTTTCCCAGACGTGCTCAGAGTCATAATTCTAATTAGGATCAGATGAGGGGACTGCAGTTTCCCCCACTAGGAATCTATCACTGGACATGTGAAGCCCCGTTTCACACCTTCGGGCTTCCTTTAAGACCCTAGTACCAGGGTCAGATAACGTTTGACTAAATGTGACCATGATATCCTTCCACGTCAAGTCAAAGGCCAAGGTAATATGTTGGGACGTATATATATATCTGCCCAGTTTCCCAGGTCTTGTTTGATCTGTCTTAGTTCTAAGAGAGATAAGGGCTTATGGACCTGGATTGGTCTGAATTCTCCTCCAGTTTCAACTAAGGGACATACTCAAGCTGGCTTTTGTGGAGGGGGTGTTCCTGGATATAGGGGCACATTTGCATACAAGGAAGGAGCACCAGGCAACTCAGGAGCTGTGGAAGACTTCAGTCTCTTTGTGGGTATGGGAAGTGAGCCTTTACAGGGGGGTTCCTTCTCTTGGTTGCCTGTGCCTAACACCATTTGCCTAGTAAGCTCACATTTAGGCCATACAACAATCCCATACTTAAGACAGAGTTCCTTCATATCTCTTAGTTGGAAGAAAATTTGGACATAGGTGATCTCTCTCCATTTCCCTTGTCTTTTGCAGAATAATTCTAGTTGCAGGATGGTGTTGTAATTTAAACTCCCATCCCAGGCCAGTGTTCCTCGTCTCCCAGTGGATATTGTGGCCATGCAGTGGCACAAAAGAATTTTAAGCGACTCCTCCTCAGAGTTAGAGGATCAAACAGCTTCCAGTTTTTAAGGATGCATCTCAAGGGGGTCTGCTGGGAAGTGGATTGGTTATTTCCCATCTGAAAGACAGTCATGACAGGGAGGAAAAGAAAAGAAGAAAACTAATAGGCCTCCTTCAATTTTCATGGGTGGACTTCCCTAGGGTTGAGTCTTTCTGAAGCTTATCTTACCCAGAACTGTTGCAACCTGAGATCCAGGCGTCCCCACATCAAGGTGCAGATCCCCAGGCAAGCTGAGGCATGACAGCCTCTTAGAGATTGAATCCCCAGGCAGGTCAAGGCATGATGGCCTCCCGAGAATTGGGTCCCTGGGCAGGTTGAGGCATGAAAACCTTTCGAGGACCAGATCCTTAGGCAGGTCAAGGAATGATGACCTCCTGGGACCCCTGGACTGGAGTTGGGCATCCCTAAGATCTCCAGCATGACCAGTGCTGTGTAGGATTAAGGGGTTATAACTCATTGCTAGTTTGTTCACTGTAGATGGGAATAGATATCATGATGTGAAACAATCCAAGCCTGTGCCCTGAGACTGGGAAACTGAAACAGTCATAAGCCTTGTCCTCTTACTCTAAGGGATTGTAAGTCACTGATTTCTTCCCCTAGTCCTCATTAAGAGCAGGTTAGGGTGTCTCCACTGGTAAGCATTTCGTTGTCATAGACTCACTTTAGGTAATAACAGAAGTAGTGACAAAAGAGTGGGTTATCTGACCCTGTTCGGGGCATTAAAGTATTTTAATAATAGGCTGGGTGGAGCAGCGTTGCCTACAGGGGGCAGGGTCCTGATTGTAGGAGTTAGTAATTTGTCTTAAGTACCAATTTGTTTAGAGGCAACAGACCAAATGTTCCATAAAAGAAGAGTGGAGATTTGATACAGGGGTTTATTTGTAACTTTAGGAGTGGGGTGGTAGGGGTTTGGGCCCAAACGGCCTGCAGGGCTAACTCCCAAAGTGGCAAACATTATCTTTGGAAGCCCAATTGCCTTTGAAGGGATGCCAACTGATGGACTTCTAGCAGGCATTGTGTGCCTGTCACCCACCCTAGAAGGTTCACTGAGAGATACTGATGTTGTACATGTTGTAGGAAACATGGCAGATGAAGGGATGAATATCTAGAGGGGTTGGATTTATACAGTATTTCCCTCCCAAGGGCCAGCTATTTTCTGGTTGTCCCTCCAGAAGATTGTAGAGGTGACATTGTGGGCCTGGACGGGGCTCAGGAAAGGAGCATGAAACAGGAGGGAAGGAAGCAGAGCACAACCTTTGAAAGAATGACATAGCACAACGGCATAACATAAACCAATTAAAATCAATTGGGTCCAAGATGACAAGTCAAATTCAAGTAAACCTTCCTAGTCTGTAAGCCAACAGACACACCCAGATGTGGCAGGACAGTTCTAAGGCAGTCAAAAGATGAGGAGTAGGTGGTTTCCCAATGGCTGGGATGATCCTCCCACTCATTAGCATATGAATTCACTCCACTGGCAAAACCTGACCAGACCACATCCCATGACCCGAGCCCTTGCCCTCAGCAATGGCCCATACCCTGAAGCATGGCTTCTCTCCGAGTTCTAACAAATCCACCTCTTACTTTTTGGCCAGGCTCAAGTCCCGGGATAGAGCTGAAGGACAAGAGGAATAAGCAATGGGAAAAACGTGCCAAGGAATCCCCTTCATAGCCTGCCAGAAAACCTGCTAAATACCTGACCTGTGCTCACAGTTTTCATTGTTCTGATCCTTGGCACAGAGAAGAGTAAGGACAGAAGAACCCCCACTGGCTTGGGTAACAGTTACTGGGGTCCAGCAGATACTGCCTTTGGGAAATACTGAAGAGTAGCCTCTCCAGAGTCCCTCAGTTGTGCCCACTGCTGCCCGCCTGTTCATGGGGGATTCAAGGAAATAAGAAATGAGAGATTGTAAAGGAATTAAGATTTTATTAGGCATGTCCCTCTAGCCATAGGAGTGAGGATCTCCTACCTTAACCAGAGGTCTTCTGGACTCTGAGGCTGAGCGGCGTGAGCTTTCTGCTGAGTTCGTTTATCATTGTCCCAGTTTTCAGCACAACGGGCCTCTCGTCACTTCCCTTTCTCTGGGTTTTCTTCACGTTCCACTTCAACCATGGGAGGTTTCACTGAGTTGGGCTCCTGCTATGCTTGGCCTCTTGTGGGCAGAGGTTGTTTCAGCCAGGTTAAATCCGAGTCACAGCACCATAGATGTCAGGCGAGTGTATGCTTCTTGGTTCTTGTCCCGTCACAACAATGATTTGGAGTGACAGACATTAAAGCCCTCGGTGTGTCACAGCTGTCGGGTTTTGAACAAAATTAGACAAATCAGTGTTATAGCTCTATTTTATTTAGAAGATAGCAGGATAATCCATCCTCAAAGAACAGAAGAGAGTGGAGGAGCACGCCAGTGCACGCAGGGTGGCAGGGTGGGGGTGGGGGCATAGAGAGAGAGAGAAAGAAAGAGCTTATGCACATGGGAGAGAGAGAGAGGGAGCGCTGGCTTCTCCTTTTATAGGTTTTCTTCCCCTTGTGCCTGCCCTATGTAAACTGGGCTCAGGCAGGAGTGCTGTTTACCTGAAGTCCTCACTCCGGCCCTCAGATCTTTTTTGACCTTCCTTTGTTCTATTTTCAGGCTTTTCCCTTCCTTGTCTTTTGCTGCTGCTGCTAAGTCACTTCAGTCGTGTATGACTCTGCGACTCCATAGACGGCAGCCCACCAGGCTTCCCCATCCCTAGGATTCTCCAGGCAAGAACAGTGGAGTGGGTTGCCATTTCCTTCTCCAATGCATGAAAGTGAAAAGTGAAAGTGAAGTCTCTCAGTCATGTCTGATTCTTCGTGACCCCATGGACTACAGCCCACAAGGCTCCTCCATCCATGGGATTTTCCAGGCAAGAGTACTGGAGTGGGTTGCCACTGCCTTCTCCCTCCTTGTCTTTTAGCCACCGCCATTTTGGACTCTTTTCCCTATTCTAACTACCTAACAAAACCATTGCAAAAGGCAATGGGTGGTAGACGTTAAACATTCAATAATTCTTAATAATAATAACAATACTGGCTGTTAATGGTGCTGTTAGGCAGCTACCTTTATCTTTTTCAACAAAAATATGCTCTGGATTGGACATGACTGAATTCAATATTACTGGTGTTGTGATTATGAGTTCAGTTCAGTTCAGTCGCTCAGTCGTGTCTGACTCTTTGCGACCCCATGAATCTCAGCACACCAGGCCTCCCTGTCCATCACCAACTCCCGGAGTTCACTCAGACTCATGTCCATTGAGTCAGTGATGCCATCCAGACATCTCATCCTCGGTCGTCCCCTTCTTCTCCTGCCCTCAATCCCTCCCAGCATCAAAGTCTTTTCCAATGAGTCAACTATTTGCATGAGGTGGCCAAAGTACTGGAGTTTCAGCTTTAGCCTCATTTCTTCCAAAGAAATTCCAGGGCTGATCTCCTTCAGAATGGACTGGTTGGATCTCCTCATAGGCCAAGGTACTCTCAAGAGTCTTCTCGAACACCACAGTTCAAAAGCATCATTTCTTCAGTGCTCAGCCTTCTTCACAGTCCAACTCTCACATCCATACATGACTACTGGAAAAACCATAGCCTTGACTAGACGGACCTTAGTCGGCAAAGTAATGTCTCTGCTTTTGAATATAGGTTGGTCATAGCTTTTCTTCCAAGGAGTAAGTGTCTTTTAATTTCATGGCTGCAATCACCATCTGCAGTGATTTTGGAGCCCAAGAAAATAAAGTCTGGCACTGTTTCCACTGTTTCCCCATCTCTTTCCCATGAAGTGATGGGATGGGATGCCATGATCTTCGTTTTCTGAAAGTTGAGCTTTAAGCCAACTTTTTCACTCTCCTCTTTCACTCTCATCAAGAAGCTTTTTAGTTCTTCTTCACTTTCTGCCATAAGGATGGTGTCATCTGCATATCTGAGATTATTGATATTTCTCTCAGCAATCTTTATTCCAGCTTGTGTTTCTTCCAGTCCAGCATTTGTGGATGTGACTGGTGATAGAAGCAAGATCCAGTGCTGTAAAGAGCAATATTGCATAGGAACCCGGAATTTCAGGTCCATGAATCAAGGCAAATTGGAAGAGGTCAAACAAGAGATGGCAAAGGTGAACGTCAACATTCTAAAATGGACTAAAATGGACTGGAATGGGTGAATTTAACTCAGATGACCATTATATCTACTACTGTGGGCAGGAATCCCTCAGAAGAAATGGAGTAGCCATCATGGTCAACATAGAGTTCGAAATTCAGTACTTGGATGCAATCTCAAAAATGACAGAATGATCTCTGTTTGTCTCCAAGGCAAACCATTCAATATCACAGTTATCCAAGTCTATGCCACAATCAGTAATGCTGACGAAGCTGAGGTTGAATGGTTTTATGAAGACCTACAAGACCTTTTAGAACTAACACCCCCAAAAGATGTCCTTTTCAAAATAGGGGACTGGAATGCTAAAGTAGGAAGTCAAGAAACACCTGCAGTAACAGGCAAATTTGGCCTTGGAATGTGGAATGAAGCAGGACAAAGACTAATAGAGTTTTGCCAAGAAAATGCACTGGTCATAGCAAACACCCTCTTCCAACAACACAAGAGAAGACTCTACACGTGGACATCACCAGATGGTCAACACCGAAATCAGATTGATTATATTCTATGCAGCCAAAGATGGAGAAGCTCTATACAGTCAACAAAAACAAG
>SJYT01085131.1:0-28078 GCA_006410635.1 Cephalophus harveyi | reverse complement strand
ACCATTCAGGTATGACCTAAATCAAATCTATTATAATTACACAGTGGAAGTGAGAAATAGATTTAAGGGACTAGATCTGATAGACAGAGTGCCCTGTCTCTTATACACATCTAGATGTGTATAAGAGACAGATCCACCATGGGTGTATATGAGCTCCCAATCCTGAATCCCCCTCCCACATCCCACCCCATATCCTCTCTCTGGATCATCCCCGTGCACCAGCCCCAAGCATCCTGTATCCTGTATCGAACATAGGCTGGTGCTTCATTCTTACATGATAGTATACATGTTTCAATGCCATTCTCCCAAATCATCCCACTCTCTCCCTCTCCCACAGAGTCCAAAAGTCCGTCCTACACATCTGTGTCTCTTTTGCTGTCTCGCATACAGGGTCATCATTGCCATCTTTCTAAATTCCATATATATGTGTCAGTATACTGTATTGGTGTTTTTCTTTTGTTGACGTTGTTGCGTGAATGTTTTTTGTTTCTTTCTCTCTTTTTTTTAACTTTCTTAAATTGTTAAGTCCTCTATTTTTCTAATTTTTATTTTTATAACCTTTTATTACTTTTCAAAAAAAAAAGAAGAGAGAGAGACCCTATTTTTAAAGCAAACGCCATATATAGTCTTTTTGAGGTTGATGTTGTTGTTTTTCAATAATTCTTGTGGCCTTTTTTTTCCTTTTCTCTTTTTTTTTTTCTTTTTTCCTTCTTCTTCTACTTCTGTTTTTTAATATTGTATTTTTGAAAATCCAATCTCTACTCCAGATTTTTGACCTTTGCTTTTTGGTATCTGTAGTCAATTTTGTACATTTAAATGTATTTTTAAAAGCATATTTAGGTTACCACAAAACTCAGTAAATTAAGGATAATGTAGAAAGTTCCCATATACTTCATCCTCTCCCCTCTCCCAATTCTTTCGTTATTAACATCTTTCATTAATTGGTACATTGGAAAAGGAGTACATCAAGGCTGTATATAGTCACCCTGCTTATTTAACTTATATGCAGAGTACATCATGAGAAATGCTGGACTGGAAGAAACACAAGCTGGAATCAAGATTGCCGGGAGAAATATCAATAACCTCAGATATGCAGATGACACCACCCTTATGGCAGAAAGTGAAGAGGAGCTAAAAAGCCTCTTGATGAAAGTGAAAGAGGAGAGCAAAAAGGTTGGCTTAAAGCTCAACATTCAGAAAACGAAGATCATGGCATCTGGTCCCATCACTTCATGGGAAATAGATGGGGAAACAGTGGAAACAGTGTCAGACTTTATTTTCTTGTGCTCCAAAATCAGTGCTGATGGTGACTGCAGCCATGAAATTAGAAGACGCTACTCCTTGGAAGAAAAGTTATGTCCAACCTAGATAGCATTTTCAAAAGCAGAGACATTACTTTGCCGACTAAGGTCCGTCTAGTCAAGGCTATGGTTTTTCCTGTGGTCATGTATGGATGTGAGAGTTGGACTGTGAAGAAGGTTGAGCGCCAAAGAATTGATGCTTTTGAACTGTGGTGTTGGAGAAGACTCTTGAGAGTCCCTTGGACTGCAAGGAGATCCAACCAGTCCATTCTGAAGGGGATCAGCCCCGGGATTTCTTTGGAAGGAATGATGCTAAAGCTGAAACTCCAGTACTTTGGCCACCTCATGCGAAGAGTTGACTCATTGGAAATGACTCTGATGCTGGGAGGGATTGGAGGCAGGAGGAGAAGGGGACGACCGAGGATGAGATGGTTGGATGGCATCACGGACTCGATGGACGTGAGTCTGAGTGAACTCCGAGAGATGGTAATGAACAGGGAGGCCTGGCATGCTGCGATTCATGGGGTTGCAAAGAGTCGGATACGACTGAGCCACTGAACTGAACTGAACTGAACTGAACTTATGAGCCAGTATTGATATAATATTAATAATTAAAGTTCATACATTGAGGTTTGTTCTTATGTTGTATATTCTATAAGTTTTTTAAAACCTATAATGACCTGTGTCCACCATTACAGTATCATGCAAGATAACTGCATACCCTAAATGTTCTCTGTGTCTCATTTACTCACCTCTCACTTCTTTCCTTGAAATCCTGGCAACCACCGATCTTTTTACTGCCTCCATTGTTTTGCCCATCATATATACATACTATATATATGTAGTATGTAGTATGTAGCCTTTTCTAATTAGCTTCTTTCACTTACCAATAGGCATTAAACATTTTTTATGTTCTTTCAACATTTACTCATTTTTTATCAGTAAATAAATCCCATAGTATGGATGAACATTTCTGTTTATCCTCTTACCAACTTAAAGACATCTTGGCTAATTCCAAGTCTTGGAAATTATTAATAAAGCTGATATAAATATCAGTATGCTGTGTTTCATGTGAACATGTTTTTGGTTCATTTGGGTAGATACTAAGAAGCACGATTGGCCTGCCATTTACCAAATCTTCTAAACACTTGAAATATTTTGATAGTGCACTGATAAGCATTCTTATTATTGGCCTGGGAAAATTAAAGGAGATTATTATGCCATGTAGCATACTTAGTATATATTCTTACATAGCCTGATATCCCATCCTTTTCTGGTATATCAAAACTTTGTGAATTATATATGCATAAAATAACATCACTAATATACAGCATTTTTACTAAGATTTATAATTTTAACTTCATGCATGCACAATTATTGTATAGCAATCAAAAACTTGAATTTCTTCTGGTAAACCAGGAATTGGAGAATGCATATTAATATTTCAGACTTTAATATAATCTTCATTTTCTGATTCTTACAACTTACTTTCAGAACATAATCTGCTTTTGTTATCTTCAAATCTCACATTGCTTTTTCTCTTTTTTTCAAATTCATATGCTCTTTGGTTTAAAATTAAAAGTCCTATGTTGTCCAAAGAGCTCCTCTATTTTCCCTTTACCCAATATTTGTATGAATCTCAAACCAGCAAAACTCTCTCAAGCTGCTGTCAAATAAGTTCTTCAGTACCTTCTCTGATACAGTTAGAGACATGATTGCTTGTGTTCTAATTGACATCGCTGGTGTCCCAAAGAGGAAAAGTATATTTCTCTCTCAATACGGAATTTCTTTCCATATGCTAGAAACAGTACTTCTTGAGCTTCTTCAAGATTTTGTATATTTTATTCATACCAGGTCCCCAACACAGTGGGCCTCTAGTAGGACTCTGGGAAATGGGGTAGGTCTTGCAATATGTCTAGCATTGTAGAGATAGAAGATCACTGTAGAGTGATGGGGGGAGGGAGAATTGAACACTTTGGAACTTGCCATTCTCTGAAAGGCAACTTCTATATACTTTCCCAAACCAGGAAACATTGAAAGGGTGGTAAAGTTCTTGTTAGAAAGACTGAGATTATTATTGCTCTCAAAGTTTAGTTAATTTCTCCCTTGCACCACCTAAATCAAATTTCAGTGCAAGGACACTGAAACTGTAGGCTATGAATACACACTAAAGATTGCTCCTCTTACAATCTCAGGGCTGAATATTTATGCACAAAGAATAATTATAAAGGCTCAATCTCAGGTTGTGTAAAATTTTATGTTTCAATAGTCTTTTCAATCAAAAAGATCAGTTGTTCCCCAACTACCACCTATTTCGCTTTGCAGTAATATCTCAAACTATGCTATTTATTTCCTAAAAATATTCACACTTTCTGGGTCATTTGTGAGACATTTTCTTACAATCTTCACATGTCTTATTTTTTTTAATGCCTTGCAATCTTTATATATTTGCTGCTGCTGCTGCTGCTAAGTCGCTTCAGTCGTGTCCGACTCTGTGCGACCCCATAGACGGCAGCCCAACAGGCTCCCCCGTCCCTGGGATTCTCCAGGCAAGAACACTGGAGTGGGTTGCCATTTCCTTCTCCATTGTGTGAAAGCGAAAAGTGAAAGTGAAGTCGCTCACTCGCGACCGACTCCTAGCGACCCCATGGGCTGCAGCCTACCAGGCTCCTCCATCCATGGGATTTTCTAGGCAAGAGTACTGGAGTGGCTTGCCATTGCCTTCCCCGTTTATATATTTAAGAGTGCTTAAAAGACCTTTTAGAACTAACACCCCAAAAAGATGTCCTTTTTATTATTGGGGACTGGAATGCAAAAGTAGGAAGTCAAGAAATACCTGGAGTAACAGGCAAATTCAGCCTTGGAGTACAAAATGAAGCATAGCAAAGGCTAATAGAGTTTTGCCAAGAGAACACACTGGTCACAGCTAACACTTTCTTCCAACAATACAAGAGAAGACTCTACACATGGAGATCACTAGATGGCCAACACTGAAATCAGAATGATTATATTCTTTGCAGTCAAAGACGGAGAAGCCTATGCAGTCAGCAAAAACAAGACTGGGAGCAGATTGTGGCTCAAATCATGAACTCCTTATTGCCAAATTCAGACTTAAATTGAAGAAAGTGGGGAAAACCACTAAACCATTCAGGTATGACCTAAGTCCAATCCTTTATGATTATACAGTGGAAATGAGGAATAGATTTAAGGGATTAGATCTGATAGACAGAGTGCCTGATGAACTATGGACAGAGGTTTGTTACATTCTACAGGAGACAGGGATCAAGATCATCTCCAAGAAAAAGAAATGCAAAAAAGCAAAATGGCTGTCTGAGGAAGCCATACAAGTAGCTGAGAAAAGAAGAGAAGCAAAAAGCAAAGGAGAAAAGGAAAGATATACCCATTTGGATGCAGAGTTCCAAAGAAGAGAAAGGAGAGATAAGAAATCCTCCCTCAGTGATAAGTGCAAAGAAATAGAGGAAAACAATAGAATGAGAAAGACTAGAGATCTCTTCAAGAAAATTAGAGATACCAAGGGAACATTTCATGCAAAGATGGGCTCAATAAAGGATAGAAATGATATGGACCTGAGAGAAGCAGAAGCTATTAAGACAAGGTGGCAAGAATATACAGAAGAACTATACAAAAAAGATCTTCATGACCCAGTTAATCACGATGGTGTGATCACTCACCCAGACCCAGACATCCTGGAATGTGAAGTCAAGTGGGCTTAGGAAGCATCACTATAAACAAAGCTAGTGGAGATGATGGAATCCCAGTTGAGCTATTTCAAATCCTAAAAGATGAAGCTGTGAAAGTGTTGCACTCAATATGCTAGCAAATTTGGAAAACTCAGCAGTGGCCATAGGACTGGAAAAGGTCAGTTTTCATTCCAGTCTCAAAGAAAGGCAATGCCAAAGAATGCTCAAACTACTGCACAATTGCACTCATCTCACATGCTAGTGAAGTAATGCTCAAAATTCTCCAAGCCAGGCTTTGACAGTATGTGAACCATGAACTTCCTGATGTTCAAGCTGGTTTTAGAAAAGGCAGAGGAACCAGAGATCAAATTGCCAACATCCATTGGATCATCAAAAAAAGCAAGAGGGTTCCAGAAAAACATCTACTTTTGCCTTAGTGACTATGCCAAAGCCTTTGACTGTGTCGATCACAAGAAACTGTGGACAATTCTGAAAGAGATGGGAATACCAGACCACCTGACTTGCCTCTTGAAAAACCTGTATGCAGGTCAGGCAGCAACAGTTAGAACCGGACATGGAATAACAGATTGGCTCCAAATAGGAAAAGGAATATGTCAAGGCTGTAAATTGTCACCCTGCTTATTTAACTAATATACAGAGTACATCACGCGAAATGCCAGGCTGGATGAGCCACAAGCTGGAATCAAGATTGCCAGGAGAAATATCAATAACCTCAGATATGCAGATGACACCACCCTTATGGAAGAAAGCAAAGAACAATTAAAGAGCCTCTTGATGAAAATGAAAGAGGAGAGTGAAAAAGTTGGCTTAAAGCTCAACATTCAGAAAACTAAGATCATGGCATCCGGTCCCATCACTTCATGGCAAATAGATGGAGAAACAGTGGAAACAGTGGCTGACTTTATTTTTCTGGGCTTCAAAATCATTGCAGATGGTGATTGCAGCCATAAAATTAAAAGACTCCTTGGAAGGAAAGTTATGACCGACCTAGACAGCATATTAAAATACAGAGACATTACTTTACCAATACAGATCCATCTAGTCAAGGCTATGGTTTCTCCAGTAGTCATGTGTGGATGTGAGAGGTGAACTATAAAGAAAGCTGAGTGCTAAAGGTTTGATGCTTTTGAACTGTGGTGTTGGAGAAGACTCTTGAGAGTCCCTTGAACTGCAAGGAGATCCAATCAGTCCATTCAAAAGGAGATCAGTCCTGGGTGGGTGTTCACTGGAAGGACTGACTTTTGAAGCTGAAACTCCAATATTTTGGCCACCTGATGCAAAGAGCTGACTCATTTGAAAAGACCCTGATGCTGGGAAAGATTGAGGGCAGGAGGAGAAGGGGTCAACAGAAGATGAGATGGTTGGATGGCATTGCCGATTCAGTTTGGTTGAACTCCGGGAGTTTGTGACAGACAGGGAGGCCTGGCATCGTTCAGTTCATGGGGTTGCCAAGGGTCAGACTTGACTGACTGACTGAACTGAACTGAAATATATTTATTGTCATAGTATTTGGGGTTTAATATAAATCATCTTGAATTGTTCTTATTGTACGTTAGTCTCTTTCATTTGATTTCTTTGTTTCATTAGGCCCATGATTAAGAATTTTGAAATTTATATTGTCATTTCTCTGACTGAAACAAAAATAATGCAGAAGTTTTAAGATAACCTGTTTGTATACAATCATCCTTCCTTACAATTTTTTTCCTTTGAGTTACTATCATTTAAAAAGGAGACTCATTCTGTCTGTTTCAACGAAATGAATAATTGGATCACTGCTTTTAGTTCAGTGTAATCAGTTCGACTTAGGACTTGGGGCAGAACACTGGTCTAGTTTCATTTGTCTCTTTCATCTTTGGGTCTTTCTGAAATTTTTTAAGGGTGTAACTTGACTTACATAGTCCATGTGCTGAGTGAACGTTTCATAGTGGATTTGCCTTCTTAACACTTCTGGTAGGGTTGCAAATATTTTAATAGAAACTTGGGAAGAGGATTGTCAGGGACATCAATTCTGGTAACCCCATAGTACAATGACCTGATCCACTCCTTCATTTTTATCTTCATTACACACATGTTAAATATTTATTTAAAAATAAATAGCTATAAAAATCATTTTATATTCCTAAAAATTTTGTTTTTACATTCTCATGAGAACAAAAACCTACTTTCCATTTTAATATCACTTTTGCATTGAAGACTTAATGAGATATTTTCTTTTCATAGATCAAAATCTTTCATAACATAAATCTGAGAGTGGTGCTTGTAAGTCTCCATCTACTCATGTGATACATACTCATTTCAAATGAAAAAAGAGAGCATAGAATGTAAGGGCTGGGTGAAAAGAAGAAAAATGAACAAAACATAGATACTTTAAGAGAGAGACAATTTTGAATTCTACTAAAAGTCTATTTTGCAATTTTTAATCTCCAGTAAAATGATTTATGATTAATTGAATGATCTTAAAGCATACTTCTTTGGAATCAATGTGCAGTAAACTATTGCACACTTTCTCCAAAAATTTCCAAAAATGTATTGCTGCTAAGTTGCTTCAGTCGTGTCTGACTCTGTGCGACCCCATAGATAGCAGCCCACCAGGCTCCCCCTGTCCCTGGGATTCTCCAGGCAAACACTAGAGTGAGTTGCCATTTCCTTCTCCAAAGCATGAGAGTGAAAAGTGAAAGTGAAGTCGCTTAGTCGTGTCCGATTCTTAGCAACCCCATGGACTGTAGCCCACCAGACTCCTCCATCCATGGGATTTTCCAGGCAAGAGTACTGGAGTGGGGTGCCATTGCCTTCTCTGAAAGATATATTATTTATAAGTAATTTGAAAATTCAGTAATGTTTTAAACATCTTAGCTTGAGAAATGTAAACAATAATTTATATTCTTGCTTATTACCTGAATCTGATAAAAATTCTGTATGTTTTTAAATAGCATGGATAAAAAAAACGCATGCAAAGTGAAGCTTTAGAGTTACAAGTGTTGCAGTACAATGGAAAAGGACACAGCCATAGTGTTGGGGTCTATAGTTATTTTCTGTCACTTACTACCTGTGAGACTTTGTTACTTCACACTGTATTCCTCAGTTTCCTCATCTTCAGTATGATTAACAGTACCTACCACATAGGGGAAATTCTATGAGGATTCAGTGTGTCAATCCATGCAAAACCCTTAAAACTATATCTATCATGAAGTAAGAACTAGACCAATTTTCATTCTTTTCAATGGACACACATTTTTTTTAATGGCCAACATGTGTCTGGACCAATTGCATTTTATATTTGTTCTATGTAATGTGAAATTGGTTTATGACATATCTGTATAGCCAGTGCAGATTCATATTCAGACTGTGTAACCTATAGAAATCAAATGGAGGAAAAAAAAAAACAAAACCTCCACACATATTTATTCCAAAATCTTATTACCCGAGCTGCCATCCATATAAGATAAACTTAAATTTTACTTTGTATATTATTTTATCTTGTTTTACCTTTGGTTTAAAGGAACAAATGTACTTTATAATTCTGTAATAAGTTGAGTACAGGGAGTAAAATGGGAGGTGGATATATTAAAGGAAATTTGGATGTCTGAAGTATCTGGTTTCCAATGAGTCTCATTAGCTCATGTAAAGAAAAAAGGTGCCATTTGAAATAGCAGTTTGAAAAAGCAGTTGTAAGAACATTATCATAAAACAATTTCATTTATGCCTTTGAGTACCTTTTAAAATGTAAATAGTGGTTATCAGATTTCCCCTGATGCTGGATCAAATCTTGGGTACACTTGCCTTTTTAACCTTTATATATATACACACACACACACATAATAGCAAAAGGAACATATTAGTCACTCAGTTGTATCCAGCTCTTTGCAATCCCATGGACTGTAGCCCACCAGACTCCCCTGTANTATATTTACATTTAAATAAGAAATAAAAAACTAAATTATTTACTAATTTATTTTGAAAATGTATATTTTAATAAATGCTTTAGTTAGAAAATAATTTCATTAAGTTAATAATCCATTATTTCACTAGAATAAATTCTATTTGCCTTCAGCCTGTCTATATTTAAAATATTTCAAAGCCTCATAGTGGTAGGGGTTTGAGGAGTACAAACTGTTATGTATAAAACAAGCTACAAGGATATGTTGTTCAATGAAGGAAATGTGGCCAGTATTTTATAATAACTATAAGTGCTGTCTCTTATACACATCTAGATGTGTATAAGAGACAGCCCCTGTACATGGAATTCTCCAGGCAAGAATACTGGAGTGGGTTGCCATTCCCTTCCCCAGGGAATCTTCCCAACCCAGGGATTGAACCTGGGTTTCCTGCATTGCAGGCAGATTCTTTACCACTTGAGTCACCAGGAAAGCCTATATATATATATATATATATATATATATATGTATATATATATAATCTATCTCTCTCTCTATATATATATGTGTGTGTGTATATATATAATATGTTATATATTAACATGTATATGTTATATAACATATATAATATTTTGAGATGTGATGCAATACAGCAATCTTCATGGCTAGTTCTTTTTAGGTTTAAGAATTTTTAATTAAAAATCAGGTTAACATTCTCCTGTATAATCTTCTAAGGACATTTTTTACTTACCACTTTTGAATATAAAATTATGTTAAAATGGATTAGAAGTCATTAGTCTTTTTCCACAGATATACTCAAACTCCATAGCCACATGCCCTGGTCCTTCAGGATTTCTTTCACCAGCTGTTCTTAGCAGTGAAAGTTAGTGGAGGGCAGCCCTGAGGATTCTGCAGTTCAGCAAGTATCCAGTAGGGGGATGAGATTCCACTACCCCTATTCCCTGTTCACTATGCTTTAAAAAAAAAAAAAAACAAAACACGTTTATTTAATTTTTGGCTGACAGGTCTTAGCTGTGGCATGCAGAATATTCTATCTTTGTTGTGGCATACAGGATCCTAGTTCCATTACCAGGAGTCAAACCTTGCATTGGGAGTGTGGAGTCTTAGCCACTGGACCACCAGGGAAGTCCCTGTCATTGCTTTCTTTGTGGTGGGAAAAAATAATATCTAACTCTCAGGAATCTTGACAATTTTGATAAAGCATTGCTGTCTGTGTTCACTATACTGTGCATTAGCTCTCCAGAACTTCTTTAGTTGCACGTTTGTACCCTGAAACACCTCTCCCATTCCCCACCTCCCAGTATCATCCTGGCAACCAGCACTCCCCTTTCTAGTTTGGCTTCCTTAGACTCACATGAAAGCTACAATCATACAATGTCTTTACTTTGGATTATTTTACTTAGCTTATGACCTCCAGGGAAAAGCATGCTGTCAGAAATGAAGGACACTCCTCCTTCTCATGACTGCATACTTGATTGTACATCTGTATTTGTAATTTTTATCCATTTGATCTGTTACAAGGCAGGTAGGTTTCTATACCTTGACTATTGTGAATAATGCTGCAACAAACCTGGGAGGGCAGATATCCCTTTGATATTTTCATTACTTTTGCATAAATACTCAGAAGTGGAATTGTATGATCATATGGTAACTCCATTTTTTTTTTTTTTTTTTTGAGGCCCTCTTACCTGTGTGCTTGGGAGTCGCCTTTCCAAGTTCATCCCCTCAAAGGCTTACAGTGATGACATCAGTGACTCCCAGTTCTGTCACTTGTTCTCCTTCCCCATGAAGTTTGGTGGTGAGAACTGGAAAGCTAGAGTCGTGGAGGCAGTAAAGGCTGAAGCAGAGATAAATTCTACTGTCTCTTGACTAGTTGCTAAGGATCTTTTTAGAACTGGGCTCACATCCTCTCTTCCTGTCAGCTGTTGGTCTTAATTTTCATGTCAAAAGCTCTGCTCAGTCTGTGGTTATTTGAGTGAAAATGCAGTTACATTAATAAAGAAGATTCTTTCTCTTTCCTATAAACTTATTTATCTTTTGAATACTATATCTCAATATTATTGATGGGACATATTGAATTCTGAAATATTCTTTTACAATATTTCTATCAAAAAATGAAAAAGCAAAAATCATCTTTGCAGAAATACAGTGCATTGAAACCATAAAATAAACTGACTTTATATTGAATAGAATTATTGACTAAATTGAAGAAATTGTAGTATAGGACTAATCTTCCAAGTGTGTGAACAAATTTTTAAGAATAGGAAGGAATAGCTCTTACTAGTATAACTCTTATTAATGTTTCAGCCACATACATCAATTCGAGAATTTTTTCTTTATTATGTAGCATCTTCTATTCAAAATCATTCAATGAATCTTTCAGTTATTAATTGCTCATGGGATTTGTTTTTGTGTTATGATAGCTTTTCTAGAGATGAAGTTATAACACAGGCTATGTGAAAATTTACAAGGTGCTAATGAGCTTTCTTCAAACACCACAAATTATTTAAGTAACTTAATGCTGTTGCTATTTTTACAGTGTCAGAGGAGTTTTCACATTAATGTGAGCCAGCCACATAATTTATTTCTCTGTTTTCAAACTTTAAAGTATAAATGGAAAACAGAAGCATAAAGTCAAAGAGAATGGCAAAATTTATTTCTTTCAAATATTTATGTTAAAAATATTTTTAATCTAGGGAAATATAATACAATAATATTACTAATTATAATCTTTAATCTGAAAACTTTTATTACACATTTGAGATGGGCATGTGTAAAGGGGTATGAACACATTTAAATCTAATATTTAATTTCTACTGATTTTGTTTTTATACACTATATAGAGATTTGATCCATGTATATATTTGTTGGCTGTTCTCATTCATTCACACTTGAAGGTCAATTTTTGTCTTGGATGGAAATGTAAGCATTGTGTTACTGTTAGTTTTCTATTTTCTTAAGGAATCCTGGAACTTGAGAGCTAAGTTTAATTTTTAGTCACAAGCAGAGCTAAAGGCCAGAAGAGAAAGGCAATCTCACAGGATAAGTGGAGGCTGAGTTCTTAGTCTAGCACCAACATCGGGCTCTTGAGATTATGGGATATTTACCCATACTGTTCTTAACCTAATCATTGGGAGAATGGGACATGAAGGGGAAGACAACACTTCTATTAATAATATCTATATCATTGAGTGAAGAAGGTAACCAGTACAAAATTTCAAACCTACACACAATTAAATTCTCATAAAGGAAATAACTGAAATCAGTTTAACACTGATCTTCCCATGACTGAGTTTCTAAAGGCATATTCTACTTTCATGGCAGTTTATTTAATACTTCTTGAGAACAAGTCCTGGAGCCTGCCAGACTCAAGACTTAATTCCAGCTTCAATGCTTACTAACTGCAGGTTCTTGAACAATTTCCTCATACTCTCTAAGCCTTAGTTTCCTCATTTCTGAGGTGTGAATGCTAGTAATGCATATTTCCTAAGATGGTTTCTAGGCTTCAATTTGTTAATAAAATTTAAGTATTTAGCTGAGTGCCTGACACAGATTTCAATTTCAGTAAATTTATATACTTTATTGCTTTTTATAAATGATATGATGTATGGCCTAAATCAGATGAGTATTGGACTGCAAGGAGATCCAACCAGTCCATTCTGAAGGAGATCAGCCATGGGATTTCTTTGGAGGGAATGATGCTAAAGCTGAAACTCCAGTACTTTGGCCACCTGATGTGAAGAGCTGACTCATTGGAAAAGACTCTGATGCTGGGAGGGATTGGGGGCAGGAGGAGAAGGGGATGACAGAGGATGAGATGGCTGGATGGCATCACTGACTTGATGGGCGTGAGTCTGAGTGAACTCCGGGAGATGGTGATGGACAGGGAGGCCTGGTGTGCTGTGATTCATGGGATCGCAAAGAGTCAGACACGACTGAGTGACTGAACTGAACTGAATAATATCAACACTACAAAATAATAGTGATCTTTTATTGTGTGAGAGTTGGAATATAAAGAAAGCTGAGCACTGAAGAATTGATCTTTGGTGTTGGAGAAGACTCTTGAGAGCCCCTTGGACTGCAAGGAAATCCAACCAGTCCATTCTAAAGCAGATCAGTCCTGGATGTTCATTGAAAGGACTGATGTTGAAGCTGAAACTCAAATACTTTGGCCACCTGATGCGAAGAGCTGACTCATTTGAAAAGACCTTGATGCTGGGAAAGATTGAGGGCAGGAGGAGAAGGGGACGACAGAGGATGAGATGGTTGGATGGCATCACCGACTCAATGGACATGAGTTTAGGTAAACTCGGGGAGTTGGTAATGGACAAGGAGGCCTGGCATGCTATGGTTCATGGGGTTGCAAAGAGTCGGACACGACTGAGCAACTGAACTGAACTGAACTGAACATGATTGGAGAAAATCTCAGTACTTTATATGTTAAATTATTTTTAACAACTCTAGATAAAGATGAATAAAGTGGTGCTTACAGAGCCTAAATAACTGAAGTCTTCAAACCAGCAAAAAAACCTAACTCATGGCTGATGCTTAAAACACATCTGAGCCTTAATAATTGTAGATGGCAATTAATGTGCTTATATTAGCAAGAACAAGTGCTAGGTTCTACCTTAAATTATCATTTTTAAGTCTTTGAAACTGCAGCTGCTTTATTTGTAAGTAAAGCAAATCCAGATCAGGTTTGGAGACACTGAGCACACTAATTTGCTTCTGATTTTAAAACCACAATTGCAAACATATGTACCTTGTACATTTCTGTTAGGGTTTTGGACATGTACCACAGGCTAGCACTTTGCCTTGACATTGCCCCTCTGCAAACAGATGGCAAATTCCTTTCTAACTTTCAATTAACTTTTTTTTTTTCTAGAAGCATTTAAATTATTAAGCATCTGGTAATTTTGGCCGTGTGCAATATTATGGAGACAGGAAAATAAATTTTTGATAGTCTGAAG
The DNA here is from genome assembly GCA_006410635.1 of Cephalophus harveyi. NCBI lineage: Eukaryota > Metazoa > Chordata > Mammalia > Artiodactyla > Bovidae > Cephalophus > Cephalophus harveyi. The sequence continues at coordinate 14,189 of SJYT01085131.1, read as the reverse complement.
TAACTGGATAATTCCTGCACTGACAACATATTTCCTCTAAGGTTTCACATTCACTTTCTCATTGTTTCTTTCACTTAGGCTGGATTCTCATAAAGACAGTTCTAATCCATAGTGTAGATTTTGTTTGCTAACCTAACTCTGGTTTCCTAGCTGCAAATGGCTAGTGAAAAACTTATTTAAATATTGTATTTCATATTTCAAAATGAACATTTGTGCTTCCTTCAACAGAATATTATTATACAAAATAAAAAGACAAACACTGTTAACTTTGAAGATTGAGTTTGGAAGTTAACACTTTATTTGATTTTAACCAAAAATTCTCTCCTTGTATATAAGGTGCATGAATTTCAATTCAGTAACTATATAAGTAGGATAACAGGGAAAATTAAGGATGTTACCTCAATATCATATACTCAGAAAATCTTTATATCTTCTACCAGCTTATTATTTTTCTTTGCAGTTATTTTTACTGATAAGAACTGACCATAAAAATGTTCATATCATAAGAGGGCTTCAAGGTTATTGAGTTGAGTATCACAGGTTCAAAAAATAAAAACCAAGAACATTAATAGAAGTTTCCAAAATGACAAAGATAATGGAAGAACTTAAACCTTGATCTGTTTAAGGTTAAGTTCTATTTCCATCCCACATGAATTGTCCTTACTAATTGCCAATTATGTAAACAACATTATAGTATGTTGTAATATTAAAGCCACCTCATAATCTATCTTCAGCGTGACTTGTATGATCATTTAGAGTGGTTTTTTTTTTTTCTTTGACCTTTGCATATGAATCAAATGTTTTTCTCTCATAGGCATGATCCTGTATGAATTTTAGAAATCAATCCAACTGTTGGGTTTATGGCCAATACCTGTGTGTAGCAGTTCTGGGTTACCTGGTGAATTTCTCCATTCCAAAGCTCTGATTGGTTGGCCCTGAGGATACTTAATTTGAAGGAAAAATTATAGTCATGACTATTGATATTACTAGATGGATTCCTCTTACCTGACCAATTAACTCTGACCCTGGCCATAGATTTAAATTTTCTTTTAGGGTCACTCACACTCAGTCAAAAACTGTAACCTCATCTGTTGAAAGGAAAACTCCCACAGTTATAGGATGGCTCTCTATGGTTAATACTAGGCTATGGTCATTTAAGTTTAAAACCTCCGCTATGTTGAAGACAAATCATACTAAGCATAATCCGTCTATTAACACTAGGAAACTGGGCTGTGTGCTTTATGGACAATGCTAGTATATAATTTCCTTGAAAGACAAGGATTGGTGCAGAATAGACTAAGTCAGATGACCTGAGATATTACAGGGCTGCACCTAAGGGAAGCTTTTGGTTTAATTCTTACTTATGACTTTACTAATACTGCTAGCTATGTTATTTGTATTTCACATCTTTTATAAAAATTGTTTCTTACATTATTAAATATGTGACCAAACCACTGATAAAATAACATATAGTTCCATATGAGAACAATGGTTGTTAGTAGTGTAACTCTAAATGTGAGAAGAAGAAACAAGAGGGAATATTTTCCTGGACCATAAAAGGCTAATACAGACAGGTGGTCCAGAGACTTTTGGATGCTGTTTTATGGCCTAGTGCAGTAACATCACATTGAATGGCCTCCCATCAAAATCTTTGCCAGACCTGGGAATGAGCATTCTCAGCACCATGGGGTAAAATGGTCATGAAATGCACCCCTCAAACTATGGTCAAATTTATTACTATTAAGGGGCCCTGCCAACTGGAAACTGGCACTTGCCATCTATCTCTACACATATTAAATCATGGCCACTGCAGCTGCTAACCTCCAACACCCCTGAAAGGAGTTCTGGGTGGAGAACAGGTATGAGGCACTCTGTGCTCTGGAAAAAACTGGAAGAACAGGCCTTCAGAGAGTTAGATATTTTCAGGTTTTATGAGTCTCAATTCCTGCATCTTCTCATACCTAGAGAAACACTAACATCATTAATGGTGACATGTGCTTTGGCTATTAAGGAGAATATTACAGTTAAAAGTCAAAATAGAGTAGCTATCTTTGAGTTCTTTTGCAGGACTGGGGCCCCACACAGGTGGAGGATGGTAATTTCAGGCTGAGCACAAGATTCCTAGAGCACTGCCTTGTTGTCTCACCACCAGTCAATAAGAAGAAAGTCACACACCTTGCAGCCTTCACCCCAAATTTTGTCTTCCTTTTCTGGGCCTATTGATGACCACCCTTTTGGCCCCTGTCTTTTTCATCTCTGACAGGCTCCAATAGTTTCAGGCTAAATTGCTGTTACTAGGAGGGTGAAGGCTGGTTTCTATCCCTGGGTTGGGAAGATCTCCTGGAGGAGGCCATGGCAACCCACTCCAGTATTCTTGTCTGAGGAATCCCCATGGAAAGAGGAGCCTGGTGGGCTGCGTTCCATGTGATCGCAAAGAGTTGGACACAACTGAAGAGGCTTAGCACACAGCACACATCATCTATTGTCTTCTACAGAATGTAAAACAGAGTAACATTCTATTTTGGGCCTCTGTTTACTAGAAATAATTGAGTAAAAAAGAAATGACAGCAGATAATTCAGCAGAAGATATAAATCAAACCTATGCAGAACTGAATGAGGAAGTATGTATGTTCACACACCCCCACACCCCCACACACAGTCACTCAATAAACATTTATATATATATATGTACAGGTCTGTTCAAATACACAACTGCACCTGAAAAATTATGTGGACTGTGATAGAAGATTTGGTGTAAAAATTACTAAGATATATACAATACTAATGTTTATTTAAGATCCATTATTGTTGACCCTTCTCAGTAGAAAAATGTTCTATTGTAGAAAGAGATTTTTGCTTCTGACCAAAATGGACTCCCCCCAAAAAAATACTCCACAGGGCAGAGTTGTAATGCACGCATGCTTCAGACTCCTCAGTTCTAATATCAGATCCTTTTCAAATTCTACTTTATGGTATTCCTACTTCATTTCTATCCTCAAGTAACTACAATATGTGAAAATGAAAGTGAAAAGTGAAAGTGAAGTCGCTCAGTCGTGTCCGACTCTTTGTGACCCCATGGACTGTAGCCTATCAGGCTCCTTCGTCCATGGGATTTTCCAGGCAAGAGTGCTGGAGTGGATTGCCATTTCCTTCTCCAGGGTATCTTCCTGACCCAGAAATCGAACCCAGGTCTCCTGCATTGTAGGCAGACGCTTTACCATCTGAGCCACCAGGGAAGCCCAATATGTACTACATATGTACCATGACCATTAATCTATTAGCTGTGTTGTCAAACATTTTGGAGAGAGTTTTAATTTATTTGAAATATTTCAGATATATAAAATGTATAAAAAATATAAAAATACTTATCTCCACTATTAGCAAATAAAAGTGAAAGTATTAGTTGCTCAGTTGTTTCTGAGTCTTTACCACCTCACAGAGCCCGCCAGGCTCCTCTGTCCATGGAATTCTCCAGGCAAGAGTACTAAAGTGGGAGGCCATTCCCTTTACCAAGGGATCTTCCCAATCCAGGGATGGAACCTGTATCTCCTGCATTGCAGGTAGATTCTTTATCATCCGAGCCACCAGGGAAGTCCCTATTAGCAAATAAAACTTAAGAGTTAAATATTTACCAATTGTATTCCTCTTCCACACAGAGGTGCTTAAAATTCTGAATTCATGTTTATTATCCTCTTGAAATTCTGTATATTTTACTAAATGTATCTGCACCCTGAACCACTGAGAACAAACTAGAACTATTCATATCAACATAAATGAGTCCTAAAAGCATATTTTTATGTAAAAAAAAGAAGGTAGTTGGTAAAAAAAAAAAACAGTATATAAATAGTAATCATATAAAACTTTGCTTAATTTTGCATCTATGTATAAACATTTTATATCTCCCTATGTATTTCCTAGTTCAGATCTACTTCATGTGCCTGACTAAACAATATATCATATTTTATGTAATAAAAACTCTCCTCCCTGCTTGCACTCACTCATAGAGTTATGTGAACTTGTTTCTATGACCTAGCAAGAGTGAGCAATGTACCCAATTACTGTCTTTATTATTTCATATCTCTTAGATGGGACTATTATTGTTTCCTCATGTCTCCTGACATTGAATATTGTGCAATAGCATCTAAGAGCTTTATTTACCAAGATGCACATTACTTCTCAGCATTTGGATTTGTGTGTGTGTGTACAAATGTTTGCATGCTAATGTCATTCACACCAGTGGTTCACTCTCTCTTCTTGCTGCTAAAATTTTATCACTACTTGGCAGGAATATGCATATGTCTTTTAAATCTCAATCATCCCTCTGTTGTACAATGCTATATGTTGAATATCTGCTCACCAATAGCTTTTCTCTCTGGATATATTTTACCTAAGAATCACAACTTCTGATATATATGAAATAAATATATTTCTCTGTTCAGTGAATCACTTAAAGCTTTAACACAAAGATCTTCATAAGATATGGGAGACTGAATATAATCTTATTAAGCTGGGTTGCTGCTGTTTCTCTTCCTCTGATTTTGTCACAAAAAGCAATTGTTTTGCATTCTTGTGTTATAAAAACAGAACTAGCTCACAGAATAAAACTGACAATGGAATTAATTATTTTGTGCAAAAATAGGAAACAACAATAATCCTAAGAAGAAGAAAGAGTACCACTGAATAGTTATTTCTAAAAAACTCTAAGAAGATTTCCTATTAGAATTAAATAATATAATATCCAAAGTTACCTCTAACTCTTATCAAAAGTCCCATTCTCTTGTGAGAGCAAAAACAATCACATCAGACACATATATTGAAGAAATGTAATGAAGAGCTATGAAACTTAATTGAAGTGCTTCTGGCCATTAGGGTCAGGCCTTTTGTGGATTAGAGGTACAAGCTATTAGGCCTCACTCTTACTATTGCTATTTAATGTCAGTTTATTATAGGTGAGTGCATGTTCTCCTGCTCCATTTAAATTAGTCAAAATCATATTTTGAAATGTGTAAATACAGATTCAATCTTGGGGAAATTTGCTAACAATATTAAAGAATCAAATTTATAAGTAAGAAAATTGGCATTTTATTGGTACTGATGGACACAATCTTAACATTTTTTCATTATTATCTATATTTACATTTAAATAAGAAATAAAAAACTAAATTATTTACTAATTTATTTTGAAAATGTATATTTTAATAAATGCTTTAGTTAGAAAATAATTTCATTAAGTTAATAATCCATTATTTCACTAGAATAAATTCTATTTGCCTTCAGCCTGTCTATATTTAAAATATTTCAAAGCCTCATAGTGGTAGGGGTTTGAGGAGTACAAACTGTTATGTATAAAACAAGCTACAAGGATATGTTGTTCAATGAAGGAAATGTGGCCAGTATTTTATAATAACTATAAGTGGAGCATAGCCTTTAAAATTGTGATTCACTGTGCTATATATCTGTAACTTATATAATGTTGTATATTAACTATATTTCAATAGAAAAAATTTCAAAGCCTCATCATTTATCTTAAAGTTACACACATACAAACACACAACAGACAGTACCTGTTTGGGCCTATATAATAGAATTTGTTCTTTTTGTTTCAGTTGAATCACTTTTTTTTTTTTTTTCTCTTCTTTGACCTGAAGTAATAGTTTTCCTTTTGATAATTCATCCAGTCATTCTGGTTGCAGAAGTTTCACAGATGCCTATATGAACAAGTAGGTGGAGGTCAGAACTTCACACCAGCGGAGCAGGTAGACAATGCATCTTTCACTGCATCTCTCTACTGAGATAAGACCTTGACTTTGCTAAGCAGTACTCACTAGATATATATAAAGGAATGTAAAATAAAATACATAAAAATTGAGTACAGAAGAAATGATAAAATGAATGAGGTACATGCAAAGAAATATGATAGTCATTTATGAATGTTACTTTCAAACATAAAAGGACTAGATGAAATTAAAAGTTATGAATTATTGATATTTCTTGTAATATATAATTGTCCAAAAACAAAATGGGTGTTTAATAGTTCCAATGGTTTTCAAGTAACAAGTCTGGATGTTTATTAACACTTTCCCCCACTCCACAAACACACATACACCTATGCCATCACACTGACTTTTTCTTTGGAAAACAATATTTTGGTATCAGCTCTGAATAGTTTTGAGGCAACTTATAAAGAGAAACTTAAGTTATGTATAATGTCAATGATATGATTGACCATACATAAAAAAATAAGATCAAGGAATCAATGTTATTCCACAGAAATCTTTATTATTGCCTTAGACCTTTCCTTTGCTCTTATATAATTTTTATCAGTAACTTAAACATTTGAGTCAATGTAAAGATAACAAATGCTTAATATTCTGGATGAAAGAATCTTAATACAAAATGATCCTGACAGATTTGAACACATAACTAATATGACATGTTTATATTCAAAGGAAAAAACTAAATTGCCTTGTTAGTAAAGGCTAATAGATGAAGTCATAAAACAACTGAGAGAGCAATAATTTAAATAAAATATATAATTAATTAAATAAAACCTATAATAAGGTCACAAAATTCACCATTTCACAAGGACTACTGGATATAAAAAGACAGACTGAAGTTAAGAACAGAGTCTCTCTCTAAATAAAAGGTATTTTCATTGTACTTGAAATTTTTATTACCAGAAAATGGATTAGTATACTAATGTATTTGTAGACACTGAAAATAATTTAGCCAAGGAAAACAAAAAACTGTAGGTGATAGTACAAATAATCAAAGAAAAATAAATAAATGCAACATTTGTTCTTTGAAAAAAAATAAAATAAGGCAAAAATCTTTAGCTAGACTGAGCAAGAAACAAAGAAAAAGAGACACACACAAAAGATATCAGTGATTAGACATCACAGGTAGCTGCATGTGTAAACAACTATTATGTTAACTTTTGAGGATTCTGATAAAATACTAACATTTCTATTAAAATGTAACTTGCATGCAAATCACAAAAAAACATGGATTCCTCTATAAATTCTAAATAAATTAAAATATTTATAATGAAACTCACAAGGAAAACACAAGTCCCAGGTGAAAATTAAAATGAAGTGCTACAAGATATTCCTAAAACATATCATGTCAATGGCAATCAAAGTTTTCAAGATCACATATAAGAGAGGATACTCTCCAGTTCATTCAGTAGTAGTAGATTACTTTTATACCAAAAAGAGATAGAAACTATATCAAGGAGTATAACAGTCCCTTTATTCCTTAACAAAGAGCGTAACTTCTTTAACAAACTACTAATGCTACAAACCAGCAGTATAAGTAATAGTTAATTCAACATGAAAAGTTGATTTTATCCTTGGAATGGATGAGGGTAAATAAACATGAAATATATTGTTGCTGTTCAGTCACTCAGTTGTGTCTGACTCTGTGATCCCATGGATTGCAGCACACCTGGTTTCCCTGTCCTTCACTGTCTCCTGGAGTTTGCTCAAACTCTTGTCCTTTGAATTGGTGATACCATCCAACCATCTCATCCTCTGTCATCCACTTCTCCTCCTGCCTTCAATCTTTCCCAGCAGCAGGGTCTTCTCCAATGACTCGGCTCTTTGCATTAGGAGGCCAAGTTATTAGAGCTTCAGCATCAGTCATTCTGATGAATATTCAGGGATAATTTCCTTTAAGATTGACTGATTTGATCTCCTCACTGTCCAAGGGATTTCCCCAACACCACAGTTTGAAAGTATCAATTCTCTGGCACTCAGCCTTCTTTATGGTCCAAATCTCACGTCTGTACATGACTACTCATAAAAACATATCTTTGACTATACAGACATTTATTGGCAAAGTGATGTCTCTGCTTTTGAATATGCTGTCTGGGTTTGCCATAGCTTTTCTTCTAAGGAGCAAGAGTCTTTTAATTTCATGGCTGTAGTCACCATCCACAGTGATTATGAAGCCCAAGAAAGTAAAATCTGTCACTGTTTCCATTGTCTTCCAATGCATTTGCCATGAAGTGATGGGGCTGGATGTCATGGTTTTAGTTTTTTGAATGTTGAGTTTTAAGTCAGCTTTTTCACTCTCCTCTTTCACCTTATTCAGTTCGGTTCAGTTCAGTCACTCAGTTGTGTCCAACACTTTGTGACCCCATTGACCACAACATGCCAGGCCTCTCTGTCCATCACCAACTTCCGGAGTTTACTCAAACTCATGTCCATTGAGTCAGTGATGCCATCCAACCATCTCCTCTGTTGTTCCCTTCTCCTCCTGCCTTCAATCTTTCCCATCAGGTGGCCAAACTACTGGAGTTTCAGCTTCAGCATCAGTCCTTCCAATGAATATTCACAACTGATCTCCTTTAGGATTGACTGGTTGGATCTCCTTGCAGTCCAAGGGACTCTCAAGAATCTTCTCCAACACCATAGTTCAAAAGCATCAATTCTTCCACGCTCAGCTTTCTCTATAGTCCAACTCACATCCATACATGACTACTGGAAAAATCATAGCCTTGGCTAGATGTAGATAGCATATGCAAAAGCAGAGACATTACTTTGCCAACAAAGATCCATCTAGTCAAGGCTATGGTTTTTCCAGTAGTCATGTATGGATGCAAGAGTTGGACTGTGAAGAAAGCTGAGCAGCATCACCAACTCGATGGATGTGAGTTTGAGTGAATTCCAGGAGTTGGTGATGGGCAGGGAGGCCTGGCGTGCTGCAATTCATGGGGTTGCAAAGAGTCGTTCATGACTGAAAGACTGAACTGAACTGACTAGACGGACCTTTGTTGGGAAAGTAACATATCTGTTCTTTAATATGCTGTCTAGGTTGGTCATAACTTTTCTTCCAAGGAGTAAGCGTCTTTTAGTTTCATGGCTGCAGTCACCATCTGCAGTGATTTTGGAGCCCAAAAGAATAATCTTCCACTGTTTCCACTGTTTCTTCATCTATTTGCCATGAAGTGATGGGACCGGATGCCATGATCTTTGTTTACTGAATGTCGAGCTTTAAGCCAACTTTTTCACTCTCCTCTTTCACTTTCATCAAGAGGCTTTTTAGTTCCTCTTCACTTTTTGCCGTTAAGAGTGGTGTCATCTGCATATCTGAGGTTATTGATATTTCTCCTGTCAATCTTGATTCCAGCTTGTGCTTCTTCCAGCTCAGCATTTCTCATGATGTACTCTCCATATAAGTTAAATAAGCAGGGTGACAATATACAGCCTTGAGTACAGTCATGTACTCCTTTTCCTACTTGGAGCCAGTCTGTTATTCCATGTCCAGTTCTAACTGTTGCTTCCTGACTGCATACAGGTGGGCTGCAGTCCATGGGGTCACTAAGAGTCAGACACGACTGAGCGACTTCACTTTCACTTTTCACTTTCATGCATTGGAGAAGGAAATGGCAAACCACTCCAGTGTTCTTGCCTGGAGAATCACAGGGACGGAGGAGCATGGTGGGCTGCCATCTATGGGGTCGCACAGAGTCAGACACGACTGAAGCAACTTAGCAGCAGCAAGGAAGATAATGGCAACCTCCTTCAGTGCCCCCAACCTTACAGCAGGCCACCGCTGAACCAAGCCTCCACTGGAGACTCTTGGACACTCATGAAAGGTCTGAGTAAGTCTCTTGTAGGGTCCCAGCTCCTTTCTTCTGGATCGTGGTGCGCACAAGGTTTATTGGACTCCTTTGTGTGTCTTTGGCAGGAATGGCATTTGATTCTAAACTTGATTTTGCCCCTCCTACCATCTTGATAGGGCTTCTCCTTTGCCCTTGGATGAGGGGTGTCTCCTAAGAGCTGCTCCAGCATGGCACAGCTGCTGCTCCAGAGCCTCACAGACTAAGAAAGCATCACTACAAACAAAGCTAGTGGAGATGATGGAATCCCAGTTGAGCTATTTCAAACCCTAAATGATGATGCTGTGAAAGTGCTGCACTCAATATGCCAGCAAATTTGGAAAACTCAGCAGTGGACACAGGACTGGAAAAGGTCAGTTTTCATTCCAATCCCAAAGAAAGGCAATGCCAAAGAATGCTCAAACTACTGCACAATTGCACTTATCCCACACACTAGGAAAGTAATGCTCAAAATTCTCCAAGCCAGGCTTCAGCAATACATGAACTGTGAACTTCCAGATGTTTGAAACAGCAGAGGAACCAGAGATCAAATTGCCAACATCTGTAGGATCATTGAAAAAGCAAGAGAGTTCCAGAAAAACATCTATTTCTCCTTTATTGACTATGCCAAAGCCTTTGACTATATGGATCACAACAAACTGTGGAAAATTCTTAAAGAGATGGAATACCAGACCACCTTACCTGCCTCCTGAGAAATCTGTGTGCAGGTCAGGAAGCAACAGTTAGAACTGGACATGGGACAACAGACTGGTTCCAAATAGGAAAAGGAGTATGTCAAGGCTGTATATTGTCACCCTGCTTATTTATCTTATATGCATAGTGCCTGCCTGCTGCCAAGTTGCCTCAGTCGTGTCCAACCCTGTGCGACCCCAGAGATAGCAGCACACCAGGCTCCCCGGTCCCTGGGATTCTCCAGGCAAGAACACTGGAGTGGGTTGCCATTTCCTTCTCCAATGCATGAAAGTGAAAAGTGAAAGTGAAGTCACTCAGTCATGTCCGACTCCCAGCGACCCCATGGACTGCAGCCTACCAGGCTCCTCCGTTCATGGGATTTTCCAGGCAAGAGTACTGGAGTGGGGTGCCACTGCCTTCATCAAGAGAAACGCTGGGCTGGATGAAGCAAAAGCTGGAATCAAGATTGCGGGGAGAATCTTCCCTGCTGGCTCAGAGGGTAAAGTGCCTGCCCTCAATGCGGGAGACCCAGGTTCCATCCCTGGGGCAGGAAGATCCACTGGAGAAGGAAATGGCAACCCACTCCGGTACCCTTGCCTGGAAAATTCCACAGACGGAGAAGGTTTTGGTCCATGCAATCGCAAAGAGTCGGATACGACTTCACTTTCAGATATGCAGATGACACCACCCTTATGGCAGAAAGCAAAGAAGAACTAAAGAGCCTCTTGATGAAAGTGAAAGAGAGTGAAAAAGTTGGCCTAAAACTCAACATTCAGAAAACTAAGATCATGGCATCTGGTTCCATCACTTCATGGCAAACAGATGGGAAAACAATGAAAGCAGTAAGAGACTTTAGTTTTTGGGGTTCCAAAATCACTGCAGATGGTGACTGCAGCCATGAAACTAAAAGATGCTTGCTCCTTGGGAGAAAAGTTATGACCAACCTAGATAGCATATTAAAAAGCAGAGAAATTACTCTGCCATCAAAAGTCCATCTAGTCAAAGCTATGGTTTTTCCAGTAGTCATTTATGGATGTGAGAGTTGGACTATAAAGAGAGCTAAGCACCAAAGAATTGATGCTTTTGAACTGTGATGTTGGAGAAGACTCTTGGGAGTCACTTGGACTGCAAGGAGATCCAACCAGTCTATCCTAAAGGAAATCAGTTCTAAATATTCATTGGAAGGACTGATGCTGAAGCTGAAACTATAGTACTTTGACCATCTGATGTGAAGTACAGACTCACTGAACAAAAACCTGATGCTGGGAAAGATTGAAGGTGGGAGGAGAAAGGGGATGACAGAGGATGAGATGGTTGGGTGGCATCACTGACTCAATGTATGTGAATTTGAGTAAACTCCATGAGTTGGTGATGGACAGGGAGGCCTAGCGTGTTATAATCTCTGGGGTCACAAAGAGTCGGACATGACTGAACCAAAATGACTGATCTACAAGCCCAGGAATGCCAAGAATTTTGGGTAATTGTCAGAATTTAGGAGAGAAACATGAAATATAATCTCTTTCTGAGTCCATCAAAAGGAATCTGCATTGCAGCACCTTGATTTCTAGATGCCAACTGAGAGTCAGTGTGGTTCATTTAAGCCACCTTGTTGTTCAGTTGCTCACTTATGTCCAGCTCTTTGCAGACCCATGGTCTGCAGTCTTGTGTGTCCTAAACCATCTCCCAGAGCTTACTCAAACTCAGGTCCATTGAGTCAGTGATGCCTCCAAACATCTCATTCTCTGTTATCCCCTTCTCTTCCTGCCTTCAATGTTTCCCAGCATCAGGGTCTTTTCCAATGAGTTAGCTCTTTGCATTAGGTGGCCAAAGTATTGGAGCTTCAGCATCGGTCCTTCTAGTGAATATTCAGGGTTGATTTCTGGTTTGTGGTACTTTTTTAAGGCAGCCCTAGAAAACTAAATACTTGACTGATGTAATTTCCAGCTATATTCTTTCAGAGGTTCTTCATGAAAAACCATCTAAACAATTCTCTCATTATCTGAAATACACATCATAAACTAACTTTTTACTTTTGTCCATGTAATGTCACCTTTACCAGTCTTTTTACTCTCAGCCAATCCATTCTCCTATATTATCTTTTTAATTTATTAAATATAACATTGATTGCTCCTTTTCCTAAACTATGTTACACATTTTTCCCTCAGAATTATTCATATATATATATATAATTTATCATAGGCATGTTTATACTTTTGTACTTTACACAATAATAGTACTGTGCTACTCATTAAAAATACTTAATTTAATATATACACTTCTGTAAAGTGACTGTATGAACTCTTGATATATGAGGCTCCAGATAAATACATTAGATGTTATCCATATAAAGGATTGCCAATTTGTTAGAAATGCATAATAATAATAGTTTAATTTTTAAACTGTGGATTTCATATTTCAGAAAGCAAAAACTGACTTCCTAATTTCAGTATTTCCAGTGTTAAAAATAGGTTGTTAGAAGCAGTGTCCATTGTTTCTTTTTTCTCAACTATTGTGTGTTCTCTGGCACTTTATCTTGAGCCCAATATTTCTTCTTAGATTTTGACCAAGATTGAGTTTTAAGTAGTAAAATACTATTTGAATGATATGCAAGAAAAGTTGATTGCATTTTTGTAACTGATCCTATGGCTATTTATGTATTTAATTTTAAAGCTGGGTAAGATATGATTTTTAAAAAGCATTCTAAAATGTTAGCTTTTTTTCATTATTGTTTAGCAATAAGTAAATTTTTTATTTGACTGAAATGCTCTTGACTTTTAATCTTGTGGTATTCTTTATTTAATAAAGCTGTTATTTAAGTTGTTCTTAAAAATATTTTAGGTATAAGATTACATCTCTTGTTTTTGTTTTTAAGTTTTAAAATATAGGTATGGGAGTATTGACACCCTATTAAGCTATTTGTTTATGATTACACAGAAAACCAGTGAGAAAATAAATAATTAGTTTCAGTATACCAACTACTTAATATTTAGTTTTTTGGTCACCAACATATTTCATGAACAAATATATATATTTGTATGAATCTACAGTATGCTTAGCACTCTTCTGAAAGCTAAATAGTGGTTTGAGTATTAATTATCCCCAGGTTGTGTTGTGCTTTGTATTTTTCAAAATTCTTAACTTGGTTTTTCACTTTCTTTCTCAGGGTCTTGTATCTAATGCACCTCTGGAAATCCCAAGGCAGAAGTTTCTGTACAGTGTTCTGTAAAGAATGAAAAATCCTTTGGTGGTGAGTGTTGACCTTAGGCTTAGAGCAAGAGGGGATGCGATTTCTCCTTAGCTTTCTCTATTCCATTCCATGTTTATCTTGCTGATTGATTACGTACACTGAATGAACATTTGGCCAAAAATTTCAAGATAGTTCAACATTCAACATTTTATGCCTCTGATATTGCAATTCACCCTCCACATCTTATTTGTTCAGAAATTTTAAGAATATTTTTTTCAGATCATTGGATCTTAAAATACTGAACTGGTTAAAGTAAAAAGGACAAAGAGAATAAATACTAATATTTTGAAAAGATCCTCCACAAAGGATTTACATGATAGTCTAAACTGAATAGTCAATGAATGTTAACAAACTAAGGTTATTGACATATTTTACATCATGTTGCTTAATTTGATTATCAGTTCAGTTCAGTTCAGTCGCTCAGTCGTGTCCGACTCTTTGCGACCCCATGAATCACAGCACGCCAGGCCTCCCTGTTCATCACCATCTCTCGGAGTTCACTCAGACTCACATCCATCGAGTCAGTGATGCCATCCAGCCATCTCATCCTCGGTCGTCCCCTTCTCCTCCTGCCCCCAATCCCTCCCAGCATCAGAGTCTTTTCCAATGAGTCAACTCTTCGCATGAGGTGGCCAAAGTACTGGA
>SJYT01085129.1:3199-17852 GCA_006410635.1 Cephalophus harveyi | reverse complement strand
AGTGAACTCCGGGAGTTGGTGATGGACAGGGAGGCCTGGCGTGCTGCGATTCATGGGGTCACAAAGAGTCGTACACGACTGAGCGACTGAACTGAACTAAAGAGAAGTAAATAAAGTACATAAAACTAAAAAATGGGTGTAGGGCATATTACTGTCACATCCTAAGCAACAAAGAAAAAACAGATTAACTGAATTTCAAAATTGAAAACTTATGTGTATAAAGGACACTATCAAGAGAATGAAAAGGCAACCCACAGAATAGGAGAAAATATTGACAAATCATGTATCTGGGAAGGGATTAACAGCCCAAATGTATAAAGAGCTCCCATAATTCAACAGCAACTAAAAAAACCAATTTAAAAGTGGGTAAAGAAACTGAATATTTTCCCAAAGATATGCAAATGAACAATAAACACATGAAAGCTGCTCAACATCACTAATCATTAAAAAATGCAAATCAATTACATGAGATACTACTTTATACCCCTGAAGATGGCTGTAAACAAAAGCAAACAACAAAACAAAACAAATGTTGGCAAGGATATGGAAAAATTGGAATCCTTGTGCTTTACCTCCAGGAGTCCCACCGCAGGTTCTCAGAGTGAAGATAAAAGTCCCCTCCTATTCTCACCTAGGCATATCATATTCAAAAATCATAGATAAAATTTTGAAGGAAGACGGGGGGTGGGGGCGAGTGGAACTTTACCTATATAGGAACAAGGTAAATACATTGGACTTCTCTTCAGTAATGATGCAGGCAAGAAGAAAATGTAATGGAATACTTACAAAGTGTTGAGAGAAAAAAAAAATCACCAACCTAAAAGTTTGTACCCAATGAAATTATCCTTCAAAGTAAAGGAGAAATAAAGACCTCCTCAGATAAACAGAAATGAGGGAATCTGTCACCAGTAGACCTGTCTTTCAAGAAATATTAAAATAAGTTCTTCAGAAAGAAGGAAAATGATGTAAGTCAGAAACTTAGCTCTACATAGAGAAAAGAACAATAGAGAAGGAATAAGATAAAATAAAATCTTTTATATTCTTAAACTCTTAATTGATCTAACAGATAACAGTTTCTTAAAAGTATGAAGAGCAGCAATATACTGGGTAACTATAGATTAAGGATAAATGAAATGAATGACAGCAGTGTTATAAGGGACAGGAGAGAAGAACTGAGAATATTCTGTTATAAGTGACTGCACTGAGTGGTATAGTGTTATTTGAAGGTGGACTTATATTAGCTATAAATTTATGCTGCAAACTCCAGGGCAATCACAAACATACATACATACAAGCAAAAATAATAATAATAATACAAGTACAAATGATATGCTAAGGAGAGAAAAAATGAAATAATACAAAATGCTCAATTAAACCCAGATAATGCAGAAAAATGATTTAAGACAAAAAAAAATAGAGAACAAGTTATAGAAACAGTTCCAAATATGGTTGATATCAATCCAACTAAATCAATAGACACTTTAAATATGAAAGTGAATGCAAGAAGACAGAGACTATCAGAGGGGACTTAAGAAATAAGACTCTGCCCCCACCCCCACTAAACAGTACAGTCTTTTAAAAACCTACTTTACAGACACAGGTGGATTAATCACTGAGTGGTATAGTGTTATTTGAAGGTGGACTTATATTAGCTATAAATTTATGCTGCAAACTCCAGGGCAATCACAAACATACATACATACAAGCAAAAATAATAATAATAATACAAGTATAAATGATATGCTAAGGAGAGAAAAAATGAAATAATACAAAATGCTCAATTAAACCCAGATAATGCAGAAAAATGATTTAAGACAAAAAAAAATAGAGAACAAGTTATAGAAACAGTTCCAAATATGGTTGATATCAATCCAACTAAATCAATAGACACTTTAAATATGAAAGTGAATGCAAGAAGACAGAGACTATCAGAGGGGACTTAAGAAATAAGACTCTGCCCCCACCCCCACTAAACAGTACAGTCTTTTAAAAACCTACTTTACAGACACAGGTGGATTAAGAATAAAGGGATAGAGAAATACAATGTTAATGTTAATCAAAAGAAAGCTGAAATATTTACACAGATTTCAGGCAAAGCCAACTTCAAAGCAAGGAAAATTATCAGAGATACAGAAAGCATTACATAATGATAAACAGAACAACTCTCTAATAAAAGCCTTAAAGTGTAAGCAGCTGTTTATCTCCTCTGCATATTGTGTAGTACCTAGTACACAGCACTATGTTAACTGAAAGAATAAATGATAACTGGGGAAAATAAAATTTGGATGCTAATACTCTTCATGCCAGAAGTAACAAATGTTTTCTGTATTTGCCACAACTTTTCTAATAATACTCAAAGTTGTTTCAATTCCTATGAAAGGAACTCCCACTACTTTCAAGGAAGATGCACAAATTCA
This sequence comes from Cephalophus harveyi, assembly GCA_006410635.1. Classification (NCBI taxonomy): domain Eukaryota; kingdom Metazoa; phylum Chordata; class Mammalia; order Artiodactyla; family Bovidae; genus Cephalophus; species Cephalophus harveyi. The sequence goes on along the minus strand of SJYT01085129.1, from coordinate 15,435 downwards.
AGTATATAAGAGTCCCTACACTTAAATAAAGTAAGTTGAGAGGTGACTATGGCTAACTATAGCCTATATGAAACAGATATGATTCAACTCAGCTCAATTACTGCTATATTACAGGACTCCTCAAACTCAATACTGAAATAATTTAGGCCAGATAATTCTTTGCTGTAGAAAGGTGTCCTGTGCATAAGCAGCAAGCCTGGTCTTTTTAGCCAAAAGATGCCAAGAGCACCTCCCCACCAATCATGACAATCATCTAGACATTAACAAATGTCCTTTGTTGTTTAACATTGCCAAAACTGCCCCAGGTTATCACTGCAATGTTGCGATGAGAAATACTGTCAATCCTCAAATGAATGCATTCACTCAAATACTGTCCAATCCTCACACTTTTCAAAAAAACCTAGAAATTTATATTTTCATATAAAATCTAATGTTCAAATACTAACAACTAATTTTTAGGTTAAAATAGAACAAAACACTGTGTTATCAAACATATCTGTGGACTGTTTTTTTTTTTTTTTTTTAACAGTATTCAGGATACCAGTTTGATACCCATGAACACAGAAGCAGATGAATTACCAGTATCTTATGACAGGAACTTACATATGACTATCTAACATTAAACTAAAAGATAACTGTTTTTAAAATGCAGAATATAATTACTTTGATTCAAATTAAGTTAAATCCTTTTTGGTTTATGTAAATCACCATCCATATGATAACTGAATTATTTTGAGCATATATTCTCTCCAGAAAATCATCCTCTTAACAATACAACACTCTGCAACATCAGGAAATCATGTTAATTCTGATACATTAAGGACAGTGTCATCTACTAATACTTCTTTCTCAAAATCTAGTAATTATGGTTTTGAAAATGCTTAAAACTCAGGAAATATAATTTAATTTTTTAACAGCATCAGCACACAAAAATAACCTGATTTTTAAGTTTGATATGTTAGTCCATGAACTACAATAAACTCATTAGTAAATTATATATATTGCTGAGTTAAATCTGAAACTTTAGATTTTCCCCAAAACCCATGTATACATTTTAAGACATGAAAAACATTTTCCCTTAGGAACTGAATTTTTTTCAGTCCAATGAAAAAGATCTAAAAAACTTCAGGGATGTTTATAATTAATAAAAGATAGCTTCCAGGAAAATCTAAAATATTTTCAAAACTTAATTCAAAATGTCCTATTAAATGTACAAAACATTTTTAGTGTGGGGGCAGGGGGAAAGAAGCTTAAGATCTCTCTTCTTTAGAGCAACACTCACAACTGCTCAAGCTTTCTTTCTTCATATGCAAATAGAAACATCTGAAAATTCTGAATATATGATAAACTCTGCATTAGTCAATACTGTGCCAGGATAAGACCTTGTGTTACAATTCAGAAAAGAGAGGATATTAAATATTGAAGGAATTCATAAAATACTTTCACACTATTTATTATTTCTATATTTTGTCCAGTTATCTAGTACTTCTAAACATTTATTTTACTATATATGATCCAAAATTCCGGGAGCCAGCCACGGGGAATCCTGCCCATGGCAAAGGTCATGAGGAAGGGGGCCTGGCAAGAAGTAAAGGCTGAGATCAGGCCTCAGGGGTACCCCTGGATTTTCCTGAGCATCTACCCCCAAAACCAGAGTCTGCCTGCTTTATTGTACTGTGCTTTCCACTCTTCTGACATAACAGCGGGCTATCCCCAACCACCTTTCTCTGGAAAGAGTTAACTTAGCACTCCAGTTAACAGTCTCCTGCATATAAAAGGAGTGTGTCAGCTCAAACCCCTCTGATGGCTCTCTAACTTGCCTGACAGTTAGAGACTTTTACAACTTGTGATTGTTTACAGCCCCTCAACTGCGAGAGGCACGCAACTTAAAGCATCTTAAAGATATAGAGCCTTTTCTAAAAAGCTAAAATTTATATTGGTGATGGGTTTTCATTGTTGAGTCAATGACTGCTGCCAGGCCTCCATATTCTTTATCTTTTAGGCACCTAGAGGATATTAATCAATGTAATTGGGCTATAGAAAAAGGAATATAGTAGTTTTGATGTTAGCAACACTAGACTTTTGAGTTAGTGAACTTTCTCTGTTATAATCACTGTACTCCTCTTTCCTTGTTATAAATTGTTGTGCCCTTGCTATACAAGAATGTAACCTTAATCAGTGCTTTCTGAGAGTGGCACCAGACTTTAGTAAGAACAACACTTTTAAGGCAAATAAGTTTTCTGGTTGACAGACCTTTATCAGAAAAGGTCCATAAAATGTTAATAGGCCTCCTGGCCAGAAAATGATGTAAATCACCTAAGACTTGTGTATACAGCTAGGTATACAGAGAGAAAGCCTGGTCTCGATAAGAGTCAGGGCTGCTGACACTGCATAATTTTGTATTATCCATTCATCTCTATGTACAACCAAAAGTATAAAAAGCTTTCCCGGACAATAAAGGATGGACCAATTTCTCAGACCAGCTTCTCCAATTGGTTTCTTGGAAATCTGGCTCCCCCCATGTCGACTCTCTCGCTTTCTCCCTCTCCCTCCCTTCTCCTTTTCAGGCTGATCCCTTGGAATGCGGAGGCTCACCGACTCTACTTATTTACCCTGGCTTCTAAGACTCACATGAGAGGGAGCCCAAGGCGGGGCATCCTCCGCTATTCAAGCGGGTGCCGGCAGCCTAATGTAGATGGTGCAAGTTCCTTGTCTTGGAACTTTATTGGTTTTCCATGTAAACCAAGTTATTCAGCCTCTTTTCTCCACTAATTTTCCTACTACATTATTCTTTCCTAATCTCTCTTTATATTTCTAAATAAATAAGTTTTCCTTCGCCGACTCCGTCCCTGCTTCGAATTCCCTGGATCCACCGGGGCTGGACCCCAGCACCAAATATTACTTTAAAAATATAAATTCATTTTAGATGGTTCTAAAGAATAATAATCAATATCTTAACAGTGACTTGTCTCTGGCTAGGTTTAAGAGTGGTTTTTCTTTTCTACTTTATATATTTGTATTCTGTGATTTTTCAATGTTTTTGTACATCTTTTAATCTAAAGAGGAAAGTGGGGAGGGGGACAGATTCAAGACATAAACATGAGCAGTCTCTCCTACACTGTACATGAAGAGCCGTTTTCAAACCATAAAGAGAAGTTTCCTGGCTGTGGAGCAGATGTACCTTTCAGTGAAAATGAATGTACCATGTTATCATATTAAAGACACCAGCCATTAATAAGAAGCATTTTATGACTCACATTCCATACTACTAAGCAATTTTTTTAAGTTTGACTTCCTACAGAGAGGACATAGCCTTCATTGATTCACCCTACAAATGTTTATTAAGCACCTACTGTGTGTTAGACACTATTTCTAGGAATTGAAGACACGATAGGGAAAAAAAGGGACAAGGCAAGAAAAAAGTTTGCTGCCCTCAGCGAACTTGTATTTTATGCAGAAGACTCTTGAGAGTCCCTTGGATTGCAAGGAGATCCAACTAGTCAATCCTAAAGGAAATTGGTCCTAAATATTCATTGGAAGGACTGATACTGAAGCTGAAACTCCAATACTTTGGCCACCTGATGCGAAGAGCTGACTCATTGGAAAAGACCCTGATGCTGAGAAAGATTGAGGGCAGGAGGAGAAGGGGACAATAGAGGATGAGATGGTTGGATGGCATCACCAACTCAATGGACGAGTTTAGGGGAACTTCGGGAACTGGTGATGGACAGGAAGGCCTGGCATACTGTGGTTCATGGGGTCGCAAAGAGTGGGACACGACTGAATGAACTAAACTGAACTGAGGATGTATAAAACCTATAAAAGAAAAAAAAGCAAGGGAAATGAGTCTGATGGTGGGAAGGAGAGATCAGAGGTATTGAAACTAAGCAGAAAAGGAAAATAACCCCAATGGAGTAGCATTTGAATATACACACCTGAATAATGGAAGAGGAAAGAAACAATGGAAATATCTGGGGGAAGCTGAGTGAACAGCAAATACAAAGACTCTGAGGCAAGAAAGTAGTTCAAAACACAACAGAAAGCCAATGTGGCTGGAATAATGAGTAACAAAGAAAGTGATAGATGAAGTAGCCCAGAGTCAGTTTTATTTAGTCTTGTGGGCTAAGGTAGCAACTTCAACTTTGACTAAGGAAACAGTGGTGTTGGTATTAAGAGCAGGGTTTTCTTTGTTTGTTGGAGCAATTTCAGGTTTACAGAAAAACTGCAAATTAAGTACAGAGTTCTTATATACCACCCTCCCTACAGTTTCCACTATTACTAACATCCAACATTGTGCATTACAGTTGATGAACTAACATTTATAGATTATCAACTAAAAGTCCATATTTTACACTGACATCCATCTACTCTTTGTGTTGTCCAGTTCTGTAGATTTTCGTAAATGCATAATAGCCTGTACCCATGATTACAATATCATATATAAGCTTTATTGATCTAAAAATCTTCAGTGTTTCACTACTCATTGATCTGACTCTCCTGTACTAGGGCCCCTGGCAACTACTGATCTTTTACTTCTGCCTTTTCCAGAATGTTGTATAGTTAGAATCACATGAAACACAGCTTTTCCAGATTAATTTCTTTCATTTAGAAATATGCATTTCTTCTTTTTTTACCACTGAATAATATTCCATTGTATGGGTATACCACTTTATTATTCACTTATTTATTGAAGCATATCTTGGTTACTTACAATTTTTAGCAATTATGAATAGAACAACCAAAAATATTTTGTGTACAGTTTTTTGCATGGACATAAGAGAAGGCAATGGCACCCCACTCCAGTACTCTTGCCTGGAAAATCCCATGCACAGAGGAGCCTGGTAGGCTGCAGTCCACGGGGTCACTAAGAGTCAGCACAACTGAGCAATTTCACTTTCACTTTTCGCTTTCATGCATTGGAGAAGGAAATGGCAACCCACTCCAGTGTTCTTGCCTGGAGAATCCCAGGAACGGGGGAGCCTGGTGGGCGGCCATCTATGGGGTCACACAAAGTCAGACACACCAGTGACTCAGCAGCAAGTTTAACTCATTTGGGTAAAGATAAGCATGACTGATAGATTTTATGGTAAGACTGTGTTCAGCTTTGCAAGAAACTGCCACTGTCTTCCAAACTGGCTGTACTCATTTGCATTCCAACAGTAATAAATGAAGTTTGCACAAGGATTTGGTATTGTCCAGCCCAAAACAACGGAATAAAGTTGTGGTATATTCACACTGTGGAATATTATACAGTGGTGAAAAATAATAACCTCTAACTACATATACCAATACAATAGCTTAGTGAAGAATTGTCAACCTGTTTCTGTTGTTGTTGTTCAGTTGCTCAGTTGTGTCCGACTCATCGTGACCCCATGGACTACAGCATGCAGGCTTCCCTGTCCTTCACTATTTCCCAGAATTTGTTCAAACTGTCCAATGAGTCCATGATGTGATTCAACCATCTCATCCTCTCTCACCCCTTCTGCTCCTGTCCTTGATCTTTCCCAGCATCAGGGAATTTAACAATGAGTTGGCTCTTAATATAAGATGGCCAAAATATTGGAGTTTCACTTCAGCATCAGTCCTTCCAATGAATATTCAGGGTTGATTTCCTGTAGGATTGACAGGTTGAACTTCTTGCATTCCAAGGGACTCTCAAAAATCTTCTCCAGCATCACAATTTGAGAGCATCAATTCTTCAGTACTCAGCCTTCTTTACAGTCCAACTCTCACATCCATACATGACTAATGGCAAAACCATAGCTCTGACTCAGTTCAGTTGTGTCCGACTCTTTACAACCCCATGGACTGAAGCAAGCCAGGCTTCCCTGTCCATCACCAACTCCTGGAGCTTGCTCAAATTCATGTCCACCGAGTCATTGATGCCACCCACTATCTCATCCTCTGTTGCCCCTTCTCCTCCTGCCCTCAGTCTTTCCCAGGATCAGGGTCTTTTCCAATGAGTCAATTCTTTGCATCAGGCGGCCAGAGTACTGCAGCTTCAGCTTCAGAATTATCCTTCCAATGAATATTCAGTGTTGATTTCCTTTAGGATGGACTGGTTTGATCTCCTTGCAATCCAAGGGACTCTCAAGAGCCTTCTCCAACACCACAGTTCAAAAGCATCAATTCTTCAGAACTCAGCTTTCTATATGGTCCAACTCTCACATCCATACATGACTAGTGGGAAAACCATAGCTGTGAAAATACAGACCTTTGTTGGAAAAGTAATCTCTGTGCTTTTTAATATGCTGTCTAGGTTGGTCATAACTGTTCTTCCAAGAAGCAACCGTCTTTTAATTTCATGGCTGCAGACACCATCTGCAGTGATTTTGGAGCCCCAAAATATAAAGTCTGACACTGTTTCCATTGTTTCCCCATCTATTTGCCATGAAGTGATGGGACTGATCTTAGTTTTCTGAATGTTGAGCTTTAAGCCAACTTTTTCACTCTCCTCTTTCACTTTCATCAAGAGGCTCTTTAGTTCCTCTTCACTTTCTGCCATAAGGGTGGTGTCTTCTGCGTATCTGAGGTTGTTGATATTTCTCCCGGCAATCTTGATTCCAGCTTGTGCTTCAACCAGCCTTGCATTTCACATGATGTACTCTGCATGTAAGTTAAATAAGCAGGGTGACAATATACAGTCTTGATGTACTCCTTTCCCAATTTGAAACCAGTGTGTTGTTCCATGTCCAGTTCTAACTGTTGCTTCTTGGTCTGCATACAGATTACTCAGAAGGCAGGTGAGGTGGTCTGGTATTCCCATCTCTTTCAGAATTTTCCAGTTTGTTGTGATCCACATAGTCAAAGGCTCTAGTGTAGTCAATGAAGCAGAAGTAGATGTTTTTCTGGAATTCTTTTGCTTTTTCTATGATCCAGGAGATGTTGGTAATTTGATCTCCGATTCCTCTGCCTTTTCTAAACCCAGCTTGTACATCTACAAGTTCTCGGTTCATGCACTGTTGAAGCCTAGCATGGAGAATTTTGAGCATTATAGTGTGTGAGATGAGTGCAACTGTGCAGTAGTTTGAACATTCTTTGGTATTGCCTTTCTTTGGGATTGGAATAAAAACTGACCTTTTCCAGTCTTGTGGCCACTGCTGAGTTTTCCAAATTTGCTGGCATATTGATTGCAGCATTTTAACAGCATCATCTTTTAGTACTTGAAATAGTTCAACTGGAATTTCATCACCTCCACTAGCTTTGTTCGTAATGATGCTTCCTAAGGCTCACTTGACTTCACACTCCAGGATTTCTGGCTTTAGGTGAGTAATCACACCATTGTGGTTACTGGCGTCATGAAGATCTTTTTTGTATAGATCTTCTGTGTATTCTTGCCACATCTCAATATCTTCTGCTTCTGTTAGGTCCATACCATTTTTATCCTTTATTGTGCCCATCTTTGCATGAAATGTTCCCTTAGTATCTCTGATTTTCTTGATGAGATCCCTAGACTTTTCCATTCTATTGTTTTCCTCTATTTCTTTGCACAGTTCACTTAAGAAGGCTTTCTTATCTCTCCTTGCTATTCTTTGGAACTCTGCATTCATATGGGTATACCTTTCCTCTTCACTTGCCTTTCACTTCTCTTCCTTTCTCAGCTATTTGTAAGGCCTCCTCAGACAGCCATTTTGCCTTTTTGCATTTCTTCTTCTTGGGGATGGGTTTGATCACTGCATCCTGTACTATGTCACAAACCTCCGTCCATAGTTCTTCAGGCACTCTATCAAATTGAATCCCTTGAATCTATTTGTCACTTCCACTGTACAATCATAAGGGATTTTATTTACATCATACCTGAATGGCCTGGTGGTTTTCCTTACTTTCTTCAATTTAAGCCTGTTTTTTGCAAGAAGGAGTTCACGATCTGAGCCACAGTCAGCTCCTGATCTTTTTTTGTGCTGTCTGTATGGAGCTTCTCCATCTTCAGTAGCAAAGAATAGAATCCATCTGATTTTGGTATTGACCATCTGGTGATGTCCATGTGTAGAGTCATCTCTTGTGTTGTTGGTAAAGGGTGTTTGCTATGACCAGTGCGTTCTCTTGGCAAAACTCTATTAGCCTTTGCTCTGCTTCATTTTGTACTCCAAAGCTGAACTTGTCTGTTACTCCAGGTATCTCTTGACTTCTTGACTTCCTACTTTTGCATTCCAGTCCCCAGCGATGAAAAGGACATTTTTTTTTGTTTGTTTCAGTTCTAGAAGGTCTTGTAGGTCTTCATAGAACCATTCAAATTCACCTTCTTCAGCATAGTTGTTGGGGCATAGACTTGGATTGCTATGATATTGAATGGTTTGCCTTGGAAACAAATTCTGTCATCTTTGAGATTGCACCCAAGTACTACATTTAGGACTGTTGCTGACTATGAGGGCTACTCCACTTCTTCTAAGGGATTCTTGCCCACAGTAGTAGACACAATGATCTGAATTAAATTTGCCCATTCCAGTCAATTTTAGTTCACTGATTCCTAAAATGTCAATGTTCACTCTTGCCATCTCCTGTTTGACCATTTCCAATTTACCATGATTCATGGACCTAACATTCCAGATTCCTATGCAATATTGTTCTTTACAGCATCAGACTTTACTTCCATCACCAGCCACATACACAACTGGGTTTTGTTTTCACTTTGGCTCAGCCTCTTCCTTCTTTCTGGAGTTATTTCTCCACTCTTCTCCAGTAGCAGTATCCCAGATGCAAAAGGCAGTGGGCCACATTGCCCCTCATTTCCAGAATTTAGACAGTTAAAATATTCATCAAACAGACAGGCAATTTTTGGAGGAAAAAGGTTTTCCCTCCCTTCTCAAGACTGCAAGTATTGATAATTAAAATGCTTAAATAAGAAATTCTTGAGCATTATTGAGAAAATTAAATTTGTGGGGTTTAACCAGTAACAAAGAAACATTATTATACAAACATGTGAATACACTATGAGCCTAAAACACAACAGAAAATAAACTATTACTACAAGAGTATTAAGTCAGTCAGTCAGACAAGATTCTTGTGTGCACATTCTCTTTACCAGACATAATACTAGACACTAAAGGCACAAAGACACTGCAGTACACTAAATGCTTGTTTTCGTGAAATTAAAAATTAGTAGGAAACGACATGTGATTTGAGGAAAGCTACAGAGGGTCCTGTTTATTAAATTTCAGCATTAAAGAGTCTTTCTTTTAGACACAATGATCTGAATTAAATTTGCCCATTCCAGTCAATTTTAGTTCACTGATTCCTAAAATGTCAGTGTTCACTCTTGCCATCTCCTGTTTGACCATTTCCAATTTACCATGATTCATGGACCTAACATTCCAGATTCCTATGCAATATTGTTCTTTACAGCATCAGACTTTACTTCCATCACCAGCCACATACACAACTGGGTTTTGTTTTCACTTTGGCTCAGCCTCTTCCTTCTTTCTGGAGTTATTTCTCCACTCTTCTCCAGTAGCAGTATCCCAGATGCAAAAGGCAGTGGGCCACATTGCCCCTCATTTCCAGAATTTAGACAGTTAAAATATTCATCAAACAGACAGGCAATTTTTGGAGGAAAAAGGTTTTCCCTCCCTTCTCAAGACTGCAAGTATTGATAATTAAAATGCTTAAATAAGAAATTCTTGAGCATTATTGAGAAAATTAAATTTGTGGGGTTTAACCAGTAACAAAGAAACATTATTATACAAACATGTGAATACACTATGAGCCTAAAACACAACAGAAAATAAACTATTACTACAAGAGTATTAAGTCAGTCAGTCAGACAAGATTCTTGTGTGCACATTCTCTTTACCAGACATAATACTAGACACTAAAGGCACAAAGACACTGCAGTACACTAAATGCTTGTTTTCGTGAAATTAAAAATTAGTAGGAAACGACATGTGATTTGAGGAAAGCTACAGAGGGTCCTGTTTATTAAATTTCAGCATTAAAGAGTCTTTCTTTTGGATCTTCAAGACCAAGGGAAGATACAAGGCAAGATGAGAGAAGAGACCTGGAACCTTCAATACCAAACTAAGGAATTTGGATCTTTTTGATCAAGTAATAAAACAAAATTGAAAGCTTCTGAATAATGCATGTTAATCAGAATGCTATTCTAAAAAGACTATTTACTCATAGATTTGAAAGGATGGATAGCTTAGGAAGCATAGTCTATTAGGAAAGTACTGTAACTAGCTCACATGAAATAATATGAGGGTCTACACAAAATCAATAGTAGTAGAATGAACAGGAGGGCTATCTCCCACTAGGAGAGCTACTAAGAGAGATGAAAAAAACAGTATGAATGAAATAAGACAAGTAATTCTCAAATTACATATGGTAAAGCCCATATACAAATTGTTGAAAACCAGAAATAAAGAAAAATATTAAAACTATACAGAGTAAAAAAGACTTTACAAACACACAAATATAACAGCAAAACTCTTGTCAGAAACTAGGCAAGCCAAGAAAAAACAAACAAACAAACAAAAACACAGGGAAAGGAGAGCTATCTTAAAAATAATTAATAAAAAAGAAAATATGCAAAACTAGAATTTTGTAACAGGAAAAATTACCATTTAAAAATGAAAACAAAATAAAGGCTTTCAGACAAACAGAAGCATAAAAAATTCAATCAGAGTAGACCTGGGCTACAATATACATTAAAAGAAGTTCTTTGGGCAAAAAGAAAAAACCAAATAGAGATTCAGATCTACTCAAAGAATGAAAAGCACTAGAGGGAATAAATACATGGGCAAATATCAAAATTTTTTGGCATTTTTAGTCTCTTTAAAAGATAACAAAAAAGGATGATGACACATCAAAAGGCACAGAAGCCAACTAACAGAGTTCACAATAACCAAGGTGAGGTGAGGTGAGGTGAAGTCACTCAGTCGTGTCCGACTCTTTGTGACCCCATGGACTGTAACCTACTAGGCTTCTCTGTCCATGGGATTCTCCAGGCAAGAATACTGGAGTGGATTGCCATTTCCTTCTCCAAAGATGGAATAATTTGAGCAACAAAATGGTAAAGAATAATATTGGATTGAAACCCACAGAATAAATGAGTCCAGACTGATATAATTAACTGAATAAATAAATGGGGGAGAAAGAACAGCTCTTCTTTATATAAGAATTTCAATTAATAAATACAAAAGAAACGAAAAATTTTTTAAAATCATCATTCAGTTCAGTCGTTCACTCGTGTCCAACTCTGTGACCCCATGAACCGCAGCACGCCAGGCATCCCTGTCCATCACCAACTCCTGGAGTTCAGAGACTATAATAATAATTGCTTCAGGGAAGATCTACCAACGAAAGCTAAAATTTATAAACAAAAGGTGAAGGAGAAACAAGATACTGACATAGTCTAAAATTGGTACTTCCCAAGGTAGTTATTAATTTAAAAGAAAAAATTATTAACTTCAAAGTGGAGCAGCATAGCAGAAATCACCATAACCAAGTGGTCTAGGTCAAAATTACCAGTAATGAGACATATCAACATCATGTATCTCTTACTATGATTCAATGGGAAAAGTATACAATCACTTCTGTGGTATTCTTGACAAAATCTCTAAACTTAAACTAGTTATGACAAAATAAACTAACAAAAAATGAGTTATATAAAGTATCCCATCTGTATACTTCAAATGTAGCCAGTATTAAGTTATGGATATGTACTGTAAATGCTAGACCAGTTAAGAAGGCATGAAATGAGGGGGACAGAAAAAGTAACAAATGGCACAAAAAGAACATAGCCAGCGAGCTGACAGATTTTAACCAACTACATCGATAACTATATTAAATACAATGGTCTCAGTTCAGTTCAGTCATCAGTCATGTCCGACTCTTTGCGACCCCATGAATCGCAGCACGCCAGGCCTCCCTGTCCATCACCAACTCCCGGAGTTCACTCAGACTCATGTCCATCGAGTCAGTGATGCCATCCAGCCATCTCATCCTCTATTGTCCCCTTCTCCTCCTGCCCCCAGTCCCTCCCAGCATCAGAGTCTTTTCCAATGAGTCAACTCTTCGCATCAGGTGGCCAAAGTATTGGAGTTTCAGCTTTAGCATCAGGCCTTCCAATGAACACCCAGGACTGATCTCCTTTAGAATGGACTGGTTGTATCTCTTTGCAGTCCAAAGGACTCTCAAGAGTTTTCTCCAACACCACAGTTCAAAAGCATCAATTCTTCAGCACTCAGCTTTCTTCACAGTCGAACTCTCACATCCATACATGACCACTGGAAAAACCA
>SJYT01085121.1:250147-262507 GCA_006410635.1 Cephalophus harveyi | reverse complement strand
ATATTTGCATGTTTTCTTATTTCTCATTTCAAATATGTTTATTTTAAAAGTATTTATAAATATTAAATTTTTATTTTATTTAAAAGCAAGGGTTTTTTTTTTTTTAGTTTCTTCCTTAATTGTGTTACTGCTTGTGGGGTTTAATTTATTAAGAATGTCTGGCTGTAAATGTTTACCCAAAAGAATGCCATAAAATTTTATTTAGTTATACATATGAGCATATTTTGAAGACTATTCTTTTTTTCTATTGTAACACAGTAAACTCCCAAATAATTTTCATGACTACATTTTAAATTTATTTTTATATTTTTGATGCATGCACACTCAGTTTCTCAGTTGTGTCTGACTCTTTGTGACCCCATGAACTGTGGCCCATCAGGGTCCTCTGTCCATGAGATTTTTCAAGCCAAGAATATTGATGTGGGTTGCCATTTCCTCTTCCAGGGGATCCTCTTAATGCGGGATTCAAGCCTGTGTCTCCTGTGTTGGTAGGTGAATCCTTTACCACTGAGCCACATATAAAGCCCTTATATTTTTGATAGCTATGAGTATTATCAACAGGTTCATTAAAAACAAACCAACTCTTCTGCTTGATAATCTAATTGTCGTTGAATATAACCACCTATAGAAAACAATACTATTGCTATTTCAAAACAACGTTCTTTTTTCTCCTCAAGTTATATTATCTATAATATCTACATATCTCTTTAGTAATCTTTTTTATTGTACAGTAAATTTGTATTTATCTACATCTCCAGACATTTGTAACTGTTCAAGAAATAACATTATGTTTTACAACTGGATATTAAGATGTTTATAAATAGAATGAATATAATTGTGCTGGTTCAAAACAAAATGAATATAATTGTGCTTCAAAAAACAAATATCATGGCATCTGGTCCCATCACTTCACAGCAAATATAAGGAAACAGTGAGAGACTTTATTGTTTGGGGCTCCAAAATCACTGCCAATGGTGACTACAGCCATGAAATTAAAAGACGCTTGCTCCTAGGAAGAAAAGCTATGACCAACCTAGACAGCATATTAAAAAGCAGAGACATTACTTTGCCAACAAAGGTCCATCCAGTCAAAGCTATGGTTTTGCCAGTAGTCATGCATAGATGTGAGAGTTGGACTGTAATGAAAGCTGAGCACCAAATAATTGATGCCTAAAGGAAATCAGTCCTGAATATTCATTGGAAGGACTGAGCTGAAGCTGAAACTCCAATACTTTGGCCACCCGATGCAAAAAAATGACTCATTGGAAAATCCTCTGATGCTGAGCAACATTGAGGGCAGGAGGAGAAGAGGACGACAGAGGATGAGATGGTTGGATGGCATCACTGACTCAATGGACATGAGTTTGAGCAGGCTCTAGGAAGTAGTGATGGACAGGGAGGGCTGGCATGCTGCAATTTATAGGGTCACAAAGATTCAGACATGACTGAACGACTGAACTGAATGGTGCTGGCAGAGTTTTCTCAATGAAAATGAGTAAACACTTTCCTAATAAAGTACAAAGTCTTTCCACTGCTCCTGCTAAGCAAACAGGATTGTTATTAACCAATTAGCATCCATTTATTTAATGTTTCATCTGTTGTCCAGAGGAAATTATCCACCACCATCTACATTTAAATATATCCAATTTAAATGGTTTTTCCAGTGGTCATGTATGGATGTGAGAGTTGGACTATAAAGAAAGCTGAGCACAGTAGAATTGATGCTTTTCAACTGTGGTGTTGGAGAAGACTCTTGAGAGTCCCTTGGACTGCAAGGACATCCAACCAATCCATCCTAAAGGAGATCAGTCCTGGGTGTTCATTGGGAGGACTGATATTGAGGCTGAAACTTTAATACTTTGGCCACCTGATGCAAAGAGCTGACTCATTGGAAAAGACCCCAATGCTGGGAAGGATTGAGGGCAGGAGAAGAAGGGGATGACAGAGGATGAGATGGTTGGATGGCATCATTGACTCGATGAACATGGGTTTGAGTGGACTCCGGGAGTTGGTGATGGATAGGGAGGCCTGGTGTGCTGTAGTTCATGGGGTCACAAAGAGTCAGACACGACTGAGCAACTGAACTGAACTGAACTGAAACTTATAGATTAGAACTGCAGAGCAGATATTGCGGTGAGCTGGGTAGTGAGTGAGTATTCTGATATTTCACAATTTCAAAGGGTCTATTTGAGATTGCTATTAAGTCATAGATTAACCACAATCTCAAGGTATCCTTCCAAAGTCATTTATCTGTAGGTATAACAGTGTACCATGTTCTAGTATGAATATAGATGAAGTGTTTACTGTCCCTCCAGTAAACTTCATATTTATTTTATTACAAGACTTAAGCAACATTGCCCATTTTTAATCAGTGCAATATTGTCTCCCTTTTAGGAGACTCTGATTAGCTTGAACTTCTTAAAACAATATCAGAGAAACAAGAAACCATTTATGTAAAATCTTTACAACATTGGACTTTATTTTCACCACCAGAGATATCCACAACTGATAACTGTGAGCACTGTTTCTGCTTTGGCTCAGCCTCTTCATTCTTTCTGGAGCTATTCCTCCATTCTTCCTCAGTAGCATATTGGACACCTACCAACCTGGGGGGCTCATATTCCAGTGTCATCTTTTCGCCTTTTCACACTGTTCATGGTATTCTGGAGGCAAGAATACTGGAGTGGTTTGCCATCCCTCCAAGGACATGAGGCATCCCTTGTAGCTCAACTGGTAAAGAATCTGCCTGCAATGCAGGAGACGCCAGCTCAGTTCCTGGGTTGGGAAGATCCCTCAGAGAAGGGATAGGCTACCCACTCCAGTAATCTTGGGCTTCCCTTGTGGCTCAGCTGGTAAAGAATCTGCCTGCAATGTGGGAGACCTGAGTTTGATCCATGGTTGGGAAGATCCCCTGGAGAAGGGAAAGGCTACCCACTCCAGTATTCTGGCTTGGAGAATTCCATTGACTGTATATCCATGGGGTCACAAAGAGTCAGACACTGCTAAGTGAAGTTTGAGCAAACTCCAGGAGATAATGAAGGACAGGGAGGCCTGGAGTGCTGCAGTCCATGGGATCACAAAGAATCAGACATGACTTAGTAGCTGAACAACAGCAATGTAAAATCTGATAACTGTGATCCAGGTGTGTTGAATAAGTTATTTTTTCATTCATCATGGTAATAAAGCAACAAAGAGCATCAAACTTTAAAGTACACTTTTAGCACAGAGATTTGCATAATTAATGCCAACTTTTCACAATAAGAAAGTGAAAGGCTATATTTAAGGACTTCCTTTTATTTAAGGATTTTCTTAGCTTGTCTCTTTTTCCCATTAGCAATTCAAATAGATACAGTAATGTTTCAGTTTCTGAAGTGTAATGTATATGCCACATTGCTATTACGTGGATAGTAAATGAAGGTTTTCAGGAGCCTGTTAGTAATAACAAGATGTTATTTTCATCACCTTAAATGAAATGCATTCCAAGCAAGTCATTGTTGGTTCAAGGTTAACAGTCAGCTAATCAAGACTTGATGAAAGACAGTTCTGATATTTTAGTGAACCATGCAGTCTGTTTAAAATATGTATTTGCCAACTAAGCCATTTTTGAAGCATGATCCTGTGTTATCTAACTGTCCTTTTGGTGATGAGATATTACGTTACAAGGTCTCTTTGTGTCACAAGATTGATAAGGATGAATGTGAACACTGGCATACACCTAAACTATTTGACTTACAAATCAGCATTAGACCATAAAGTATTCAGGGACAAAGACCTTGGTGGATTGTGTGCAGGCCCAGTTTCTCTGTCATGTCCAACTCTTTGTGCCTGTGGACTGTACCCACCAGGCTCCCCCATGCATGGAATTTTCCAGGCAAGAATACTGGAGCAGGTTGCCATTTCCTACTCCAAGGGATCTTCCTGACCCAGGGATTAAACCCACACCTCCTGCATACCCTCTATTGGCAGGTGGATTCTTTACCACTGGGCCACCTGGGAAGCCCCCTTGGTGGATTACTAAGTGATATTTATCATTTGGATTTCTCTTCTCAAGGGCTTAAACTTAGGAAACATTTGGTATTTAATAGGGAATAATGGAATAATTTCAAGGTAAAATTTACCTGTTAGTAATAACAAAATCAGTCTCATATGAAACAAAAAAGAAACATGAAACAAACAAACAAAAATAGGTAGAAGCTCAATTGTTTTGAAGAAATACATGACCCACTATATTTATATAAGCTGACTCTCAAATCATATTTCTGTTTCTCAGGGTGTTGATTACTATATAACACTTTACATAGAGTAATAATATAATTCCATTTCATTCCAGATAACTGGCATTTTTAATTTGCCATCACAACATCAAATGACCTATGTATTAGACTGTGAAGCTCGATCTGCAGTTTGTCAAGGAGACATCATAAAAATGTTATTAATATAAACTAATGGATAGATAGTTGGAGAAAGTAGAAACTGTTTCTTTATAAGTGTGATATTCTGTAATAGGTAAAGAAAGTGAAAGTTATAATTGTTTGGTCTTGTCTGACTCTGTGACCCCATGGACAGAGCTGACCAGGCTCCTCTGTGTATGGGATTCTTCAGGCAAGAATACTGGAGTGGGTAACCATTCTCTTCTTAGTGGATCTGCCAACCCAGGGATCAAACCCAGCTTGCCTGAATTACAGGCAGATTCTTTTACTGTCTGAGCCACCAGGGAAACCCCTTTGTAATAGTTCAATCCAAAAACTAAACTAAATAAGGCCACTTGAACAATAATGGCAATCTGACAGAACACTAACAGTAGGAATATAGCTGTGCTGTTCTCAAAGTTTTCAAGTGATGAACCTTGAGACCTTTATTTTTTTAATTCATTGTGCTGAGCTCTTGAAGGGCCCTTTGAATATAGAAACTTGTATCTGTCAATTTGTCATTTTTCCCCCATGGCATCTTTGATAATATTTTCTTGATATCTTTATCCCCTCTTTCTTCTGGGATTCTTATTGGTCAATCAGCTGCTAGACCTTCTGGATTAATTGTTTAATTTTCAAATCTTTGTCCTCAAATTTTCCAAGTTTATATATATTTTTTATTTTCTGAAGATTTTCTTGACTTTTCCTTCTAATTATTTGTTTTATTTTCAAGAATATCATGTATTATACTTTTCATTTCCAAGAGCTTTTTTATGATTGTTTGCTTTTTCCTATCATTTAAAAAAGGAAATAAGAACTGTTCTTTGTTGATGAATACAAAATATATTCTCATGTGTCAGGATATTAATTTTTAAATATTTTTCCTTTCCCCTTAATTGTCTCCTCCTGAGAGTTCTCTCTTTGGTTTTTTTGTTTTCTGGTATAACAGAATACCATAGACTACGAGTCTTATAAGCAACAGAATTTTTTTCTTCCTCAGGCTGAAAAGTACAAGATCAGGGCACAGAGAGATTTGGTATTTGATGAAAGCCTGCTTTCTGATTTATAAATAGTTATTCTCTTCTTGTGTCTTCATATGGCAGGAAGGATGAGGGAGCTCTCCAAGGTCTCTTTCACAAAGACACTAGTCTCAGTCATGAGAGCACTGCCCTCTTGACATAATCACCTACCAAAAGCCCCACCTCCTAAGACCTTGCATTGGGGGTTAGCGTTCAAGATAGGAATATTGAAGGACACAGACATTCACTCTGCAGCATCTGGCAATGTGAGCTCTCCTGTGAGTGGGGATATGACACTTTGTTTGAATTACCCACTATGGGGCCATTTATCTTTGCAGAGAGAATCTATCAGTTGTTTCTGGCAAAATTATACACCTGGCTATACATCCTTGGAGATGATTACATGTAGTTTTGTTCACTATGTAGAGTAAAACAAACATGCAAACAAGAGAAAAATAGACCTTTCGTTAGCAAGGCTCCTGTCCTCCAGTTTCCACTGTGCCTGGTATACTTAAGGTAATGTGTTTTGGTTCAGTTTCTCCATTTAAAAACTTCTAGTTTCTTGCCAGAATGGTCTCCAAATAAGGAGAAGACTTTATTTGTTCTGTATACAAATTTTTAATATTGTTTCTGTGTTCCATTATTCACCTTCACTATCTGTAGCACTAAATATCTCAAGTTTTAATATCCTCCCTATTTTTTACTGGATGAATTGGCTATTGTATTCTTGGCATCTCCCTTTGGAGGCACTTGCCATTTTGCTTTCTTACATTTATTACCTCCATTTCCATGAAATTCTTTGATTTTTTTTTTTTTTTACCTTGTTATTCCTTCTCCCATTTCTTGGTCTTCTGATTTTTATCTTTTTAATGTTTTCACTCATAATTTTAGTGAAATCTTGGAATGGAGCAAAGAAAATGAATGTACTTAATGTGTCATAATAAATTGGAAGATCTGTAAGGAATTTAGAAATCCTAGAAGAGCTCCCTGTAGCATTATTTTTCTTTTTTTTTTTTACCTTGTTATTCCTTCTCCCATTTCTTGGTCTTCTGATTTTTATCTTTTTAATGTTTTCACTCATAATTTTAGTGAAATCTTGGAATGGAGCAAAGAAAATGAATGTACTTAATGTGTCATAATAAATTGGAAGATCTGTAAGGAATTTAGAAATCCTAGAAGAGCTCCTTGTAGCATTATTTTTCATCAATAGTTTTATTAAAGCAAAACCAAAAAATATGTACCCTTTAACTTAAGCTCATTCTTTTGGAGAAATCTTCACTCTTAAGGAACAACATTAGATGACTTTTGGAGATGAGTGATTGCTTATTGAGAATTGTATTTGTTTAGTAGCCCAGTCGTGTCCAACTCATTGCAATACTTAGTACTATATCCAACCAGGCTCTTCTGTCCATGGGATTTTTCAAGCAAGAATACTGGAATGGGTTGCCATTTCCTCCTCCAGGGATCTTGCTGACCCAGGGGTCAAACCTGCAACTCTTGTATCTCAGGAGGATTCTTTACCCGCTGAACCATAGAGGGCTTCTAGAGCTTATGACTTTGTCTTCTATACATGGAAAGAAGAAGGGCCAGAAGCACCTATATTAAGAAATCGTAGTTTCTACCTTTCTATGACTTTCTCCATAGTTTAAAATTTTTTAACATTGGAAATAATTACCTCAGAGTTATTTTTTTGATTTAAGTATTAGAGAAGTTTTATGGAAAATAATACACCCAATATAAACTGTTTAAGGATGGAGGCCTGGCTGGTACTGCCAATGTTGGTGTTATGATCTCAAAAAATATTTATTATGCTCATTGTTTTCACAGATTATAGATTTATAAGAATTAATTAAGTGGAAGAAGAGATTTTACAACTATATGACTCTTGGCAGAAGGAATCTACATATTAACACAACAAATTTACCTAACTTTGAAAAAAAGTGAAGAATGAGGAATTACATTTTTGTGTGCCTGGTAGCTCAAAGACTATTTCCTTAACACAGGGATGAATGTAACTGAAATTAGCATGGCTCATCATTTTTTAAAAAAATATTTTCTTTGTAGCCAGAAATAAAAAGTCTTCAGGAGTTCTTATCATTTTTTCAGTTCAGAGATTCCTTTGAAAAAACTGATGAAAGCTATAGACTCTTTGCTCAGTAAAAGTGCACATACATGTATATTCAATCATGATTTTTATTCAATATCTGGGGATTTGTAATCCCTCTGAAGTGCAGATTCATAGTCAAAAATCTCTGGCTGAATGTCTTTTCTTAAATCCCAGTGTTATTTTACTAGTATTACAACCCTAAGGCAAATTTAAGTGGTTAATGTCTGTACTCAGACTGCCCAAGAGACTATTCTAAGGCAATGGTGTTTCAACAATGACAGTGTATTACAAGTGCCAGAGTTTTGTGTATCTTACCTTGTTGAATCTAACAACAATCTGTAAAACAGGTTTTGGAATTCTCTTAATTTTTCTATGATCCAATGGATGTTGGCAATTTGATCTCATTGCTCTAGTTCCTGGCATAAAGTAGGGGACCTTAAATATTTTGTGAATAAACCAAATTTCTCAGCTACATTGGTGGACACTCCAAAGCTGATGTCTTAGCTATATCTGAAAAGTCTACAAGATTTTGCTGAAAGCAAATTATTGCTTAGTTTATCTTCAAATACTTTATGTTACTGGATGGATTCCCAGGAAGGATACTTGGAGATGGAATTTAGTGTGCAACATGATCTTAGGAAGTACTCTTGAGATTAATGACTATGGTAGAGCGGGAAGGAGAAAGCAGAATTGGACAGAGAGAGAAATGAAGCTCTGATTCAGGCTTGATAACAGCCTTGTCTGGCCTCCTTTAATAGTGCTGCAGCTAAAATTAACCATCAAGATTGCCCCAGGTGGGCATGCAGCAGTCGATAGAGGTGGATAGCCCTGGAGAGGGAGTAGATTTAGGTGAAATGGCTTTGTGCAGCTGAGAAAATCTTTGAAAGATGATTTGGTGGAAGGTAGTCTGCCAGCGGCACTCTCAGATGCTGGGACAATATGTCCTTCCTTGAAGGGGATTCTGGGTAGTGGTCCTTTTGCATCAGCTTCTATCAATAAATTAGCCTGTTTCTGGGTAACAACTACATAACCAGGAGTGTTAACTGTCAAATTATCTTTTTATGATGTAAGACATGACTGATACAACATGCTTAACTAACTCTGTATATGATGGGGGAAGTTTAGTATACTTTGGAAAATACAATATAGAATAATATATAAAATGCTATATGTTGTGCTTCAGAGAACAAACTTAGTATATACTATTACTTTTGAGATTTGTGTAAAAGATAAGATTCAAACTCATTCTTTTGATATGGATTTGGTTTGGACAGGTTTAGGGGACAGTGGATTAATTGCATTTTTCATGTCCTTCGGTAAAACAGGTCTGTCTTGTATCATCAACATGATGTAATACAAAAACCTGGCATGTTTAAAGTTGCATCAAAAAATCTGTCTAGAAACATAGTTAATTGGATGAAGTGACAAGAGATAAAGCCAGAAAGATAAGCCAGGTACCTGTCGCAGATTCATGTTGATGTATGGCAAAACCAATAAATATTGTAAAGTAATTAACCTCCAATTAAAATATATAAATTTATATTAAAAAAAGGAAAAAAATTAAAAGGAACCTTATATGTTCAATGAATGTATTCTCCCTTCCCTATACTACCCCAGCTCCCTTTGGCAGATAACTGGATGTTCACAATGTATACTTTGAAAATTTCAATAGTGATTTTTCATGTAATTCTAATCAAAATCAAAGACCTTATTTGAATAATTAAATAATCATGCTCCACATACCCCAAGGGTTACAATTATGTCCAGGAAGAATCAGTATCAGTGTTTATCTACTGAATAACCTCTAGAAAATTCTGTAGTTGTAACATTTTGGTTGCTAATACCATGATAACAGACCCCATGAGTGATTTTTATAGGGAAAGAATAGTCAATTACTCTGTTTCAGTATTTTAAGATCATGTTTGGTGAAAATAATTAGATTATTTAAGATTATTGTCATTATTGTAGAGAAAGTTCCAAAAAGTGCTTGAGTTGCTTGTCCTCCTTCCCCATGACAAGACAGCAAGTTTTCACTTTAAATGAGTAACCTCTCCTTACAGACATTTTTAATGTAAATTACTTGGAAATATGTTTATCTTTAGCATAAGAACTCTTCCTCATTCTGAGTAAACTACTTTTCTAGAAACAGAATATATATGTGTATTCAAAAATGGATAACATTATTATGCCCCATAATTATAACTCAATAATTTGAAATTATGTCTACTGGCCAATTTATTAATTTTTACAATGATAATTCAGAAATGAATGCTAACCACTGTCATCACAAATTGATCAGATGTTCTGTCCTGATGATTGAACTTAGATAGCTTTAATAGGGCTAAATTTAAAACAGATATTTGGAACATAACTATCCAATAGTAATCAGCTTTATGATGGGTATTTCACTTAGTGATCAATTTGAAATTTAGTTTGGACCATAGATTTTTAAAATTTTTGACTGACATAATTAAAAATCTACCTAGTCATTTTGATATATGTTAATAGCTTCAAACCAAATTGATAGATTCTGTACTATTAATACCTAATTAGACTGCTGCTCCTCGTGCTTAAAATTTGGATCTGAGGGAACATATTTTTGAGTAGAAGTAAGCAGTTCTCCTGGGTTTCCTTACCCTACTGCTGTCCACCAGGTGCCCTTTCCCAATAAAATCTCTTGCTTTGTCAGCACATGTGTCTCCTCGGACAACTCATTTCTGAGTGTTAGACAAGAGCCCAGTTTCGGGCCCTGGAAGGGGTCCACCCTCCTGCAACAAATGGCGGCTCTGGCGGGGACTCTTCTTCGCTGAGACTGACATCCTGACCACTCGGGGAACTCAGGGGCCAGCTTGCCTGCCAATGGACCAGACCCAGCGGCCACAACTGGGGCCCTTTTGTCCCTGGTCTCCTCCTGATGCGGACAACTGGCCAGAGTGCCCCGACCGGTAAGGAACAAGAGACTTTATTGCCCTCTCTCCCCTTCCCTCTCTCTTTCCTCTCCTTAACCCTTCCTGTCCTTCCGTTTTTCTAGTCCCCTGGTCCTGGACACAGGAATCTGGTCGAAGGGCCCTCAGCCTAAGCTGAGGATTGGAGACTGATCACCTCCTCTTGGCAGAGAACTCGAATTCTGGTTCTGGTCTGGTCTGATTTCTGGTAGGGCCGAGTTCCAGTCCTCCCTTCTCTGGAGGCCCAGGGAAAAGCCCCATAACGCCTGGGCATCTGTAGGTGGCAGGAGACGTCTGTAAGGCCACCCCTTTCACCTCCCCTCTCATGCCTCCTCCCTCTTCTTTCAACCTGGCTTCCTTTCCTCCCTTGAAATCTTTGATGTTAGTACTTGGATCTGAAGTTCTGTGTCTCTATAGGAGGTTTTGCTTCCCTGGTGGTGCAGAGGTTAAAGCGTCTGCCTGCAATGCGGGAGACCTGGGTTCGATCCCTGGGTCGGGAAGATCCCCTGGAGAAGGAAATA
This sequence comes from Cephalophus harveyi, assembly GCA_006410635.1. Taxonomy (NCBI): domain Eukaryota; kingdom Metazoa; phylum Chordata; class Mammalia; order Artiodactyla; family Bovidae; genus Cephalophus; species Cephalophus harveyi. The sequence goes on along the minus strand of SJYT01085121.1, from coordinate 251,506 downwards.
CTCCAGTATTCTTGCCTGGAGAATCCCATGGACGGAGGAGCTTGGTGGGCTACAGTCCACGGCTCGCAAAGAGTCGGACACGACTGAGGGACTTCACTTTCACTTTCAAGCAGTATGAATAGGAAAGAATATACAAATAGTTAAGTCATAAAAGGCACTCAGAAGGGCTACCTATTTTTTTCACATGAGATCTAAGTTGATTTAAGAAAATATGGGACATTCACTTTTAAGTCCTAGAAATGTTAGCTAGATTTATGTTTTTAGATTTGCTGTCTTCCTTATATATTTTTTCAAACTGAACCCAGAAAATTTTCTTCAGACTGACACATTTTTTGGATCTGGGTATTGCATTTTAATTAAAAAGTACACCTAAATAAATAAATCAAGAAGAGATCACTTCCACAGAATATATAGAACTTTCATTTTATTTGTAAAATTTTCAGATCATTATATTCTGAGACTGTACAACAGCTTATTTAGCTTTTCCTTATTGCTAGAGGGTGATTTCCAGACTTTTGCTTTTATAAACAATGCCACAGTGAAGAACCTATATCTGTAATGTGTCTCTGCAGGATGAACTTCCAAGAGTACAATTCCCAGTTCAAAAGGTAAATACATCTGTAATTTTGTAGTTGAAATCAAATTATCATCCATTCAGAATGTTTTATTTGGCATTACCACCGGCAATGTTTGCCAACATTTCTTGGCCCCAATGCTTTGTGTCTCATGGCCTATGTAATAGAGGACAGGGTTTTATCAAATCTTTGAATGTTTTTCCAAATTAAAAAATAGCAGATGATATTCCACTATGCTTTTTAGTTTGTATAAAGCAACAAAAGTTTATCTTCTCACAGTTTTTGGAGCTGGAAGTCCAAAAATCAAGGTATGGCAATCACCATAATCCCTTGGAAGTCTCTAGCGGGTGGATCTTTCCTTCTTCCAGCCTCTACAACCCCAGGCCTTCCTTGGCTTGTAGATGGATCACTCTAGTCCTTGTCTTCACATGGCTTTCTTCCTATGTTTCTGGTCTCCATATGACTGTCTTTGTACAGACACCAGTCATGTTGGATTAGAGACCCACCCTACTCTATGACCTCATTTTAACTAATTATATCTGTAACAACTCTATTTTAAAAGATCACACTCTAAGAACTAAGTTTAGGACTTCGGTATATCTTTTGTGGGGGAGTTGAGGCAGGTGAGACTTAATTCACCTCCAGACAGCACCCTATAAGTATCATCTGAATAGATTAAAAAGATGAATCTTGAACTGATGATTTTCATCAGTATAATGGGACTGACTATAGTATATTCCATGTGAGAGATGAAAAACTAAAGCCAAGAGAAATATTTGTACAT
>SJYT01085121.1:167063-249288 GCA_006410635.1 Cephalophus harveyi | reverse complement strand
ATTTTAATCTTTATATTTCAAACTCCTGAGCAGAAGTTTAAAATTCAGTAATACAGAAAAATAGTCTAGTGCTCAAAATAAATTTTTATCTATAATTTTAATCAAAATATATTCCACCCTTTCCAGGGATCTAGAAAGAAATGCTGCATAAAAGGTACTCTGCAGAGACTTACACATTTGGATTGATAAATATTAAAAGAATTAGTCCTAGCATTTATAGTATAATTATTCTATTAACCATATTAGTACTCCACTCTAATGTCTTTGATGAACATTTTACCTTTAAATGTACAAGTGATCATTTACCCAATGAATTGTTCATCTTTAGCATCAAATATTTTATATGTATACCTAGGAATTACAAACAAAAAAGCACCAGATGCTAATAGATGATATAAATATATTTGAAAATTCTGGCTTAAATGAAACCTGTTGTTGATTTAACAAAATCAAAGAAATATTTCCTTTTGGAGGTACACCTGAATAAACTATGCAAAGCTCTGTGTGTTGAAAACATATCAGTTTGTACCTGGATCTTCCTTGAGTCTGTTCAGACATGCACAATAGGCATGGTTTTTGCTCTTACAATTACTTTAAAATTAATGAGGAAAGGAAAATATCTAGTGTAATATCTTTCTTTTCATAATATGTTTTTTTACTCCTTTCAAGAAAATGCATAGCCAAATGAAAAGTAGAAGTTCAAATTGCCTTTTAAATTATTTGATTTCCACTATTAAAGAAAACCTAAGGGAGAAAATCAAAAGAGTGATTTCTTTCTTATTTCCAGTGAACATTTTTAGAATTCAGAAACAAATAGAAAATATTTTTAATTAATATATTTGACAAAAAATTACCTCTGTGACCCTTCTCTTATCTCTCTGCCCATCAATTACATTGTTTATATTAACATATACCTACAGAAATATGTTTTCAGCTTTATTTCTCTTTCATTTTTTAACATTAAAAGAGAATACACTTCTACAGATATTCATTTCTTGTAATCACTATATTCTAACTTTTCATGATGGATACATTGTTGAATAGAGTTTATTTTTATTTTATTTTAGAAAATATAACTATTAAGAAAGTGAAAGTCGATCAGTTGTGTCCAACTCTGCAACGCCATGGACTGTAGCCTGCCAGGTTCCTCTGTCCAGAGAATTCTGCAGGCAAGAATGCTGAAGTGGGTAGCCATTCCCTTCTCCAGGGCACATTCCCAACCTGGAGACTGAATCCAGATCTCTCTCATTGCAGGCAGATTCTTTACCATCTGAGTTACCAGGGAAGCCATATTAAAAATATAGGAACATTGCAAAGTAAAATAAAAATAAATAAATAAATAAAAATATAGACACATAATTTCCCCAAAGTATAATTTACTGTACTCTCCTCTCAAAATCTTGGGAATATAAACAATTCCTAAATTATATTTTAATAAACACTTATGATTTTTTTTAATGTGTTTGGCACTGGCTTCTATTTAACAGAGTTGTTCTAAAATTTAAGAAAAAAGTATTGAAATTTGTTCCTCTCCATCATTCCACCATCCAATGGTACTATCTGAAAATAGAATGCTTGTCACAATGTAAGGACTGATAACAATGTGGATTATTTGTGTGTGTGTGTGTGTTTATTTTTATCTAAGTTAACACTGAAAACATGAAAATTTATGAAATGAAACTTTATGTAATTTATTCATATTTTTAGACTAACACTTAAATATGTTGTAAGTGCTAAGTAAATCTTTGTTGATCAGATGTTTGTCATTAGTGACTCAGACAGTAAAGAATCTGCCTGCAATGCAGGAGACCTAAGTACTATCCCTGGGTCAGGAAGATCCCCTGGAGAAGGGAATGGCTACCCACTCCAGTATTCTTGCCTAGAGAATTCCGTGGACAGAGGAGACTGGCAGGCTACAGTCCACAGGGTCACAAAAAGTCAACACCCCTGAGCAACTAACACTTTCACTTTCTGAGAAGTACACTCTACTGTTAAATCTTATAGCTCATAACTAGAATATCTATTCATGTTTAAAGCCATCTAAAGTTATCTGATAACTACTAAATGAAGCAATTAAATATTTCCATCACATTTTCAAAGAAAATAGATGTGCAAAAAAATCTTTAATGCTAAAAAGCACCATAACTCTGTTACTGACATTGCAAATATCTTCAAGTGTGTTGCGTCTTTAATCACTTAGCATTTAATTGCATAGTTTACACTTAAAAATCACTGAAATTGGTTTAGAAGAACCTTATAAAACTTGATTTCTCTAAATTATGATTTTAAAAATTGAAATAAATGTCAGGTGATGATGTTCCACTACAAGTTTTAACACATCTGTAAATTTTAATTTATATCAATTTCAATTAAAATACCTAAAAATGAAGAATTTATTTTGAATGGGTTTTGCATACCATTTGAAGATTTGATGAATAATTACTCTGAATATATGAATTCCTTTACTTTTAATCTAAGTAACCTATGTAAGTATTGTCATAAATAATAATTTTCAGGTTCCTCTGATGCAACAGGCTGAGGAAATTTCTTGACAGTTGAAGTGCCACAGAGAAATTTTTTAATATCCAAAATTTTCATAATCATGACTAGTGACTTTAAATTTTTATTTGTTAGCTCTCAAAAATTGTATTTAGTTTTCTAGGACCATTCCATCTCAGTTCTGTGTGGTTCTTAGAAGAAGGACTAATGGTCATTAGAATTTTAAAAATTTAGATAATATTTACACAGGGATTTCAGAAATTCTGAAATATATAATAATGAAAAGGATCAATAGAAGAAAAGATTAGTAGAATAGCCTCAGAGTTTGTTATATCCCTACATAGGGATTTATAGTTTGTTCACTTCATGGGAAATAGATGGGAAAACAGTGGAAACAGTGTCAGACTTTATTTTTGGGGGCTCCAGAATCACTGCCGGAGAAGGCAATGGCATCCCACTCCAGTACTCTTGCCTGGAAACTCCCATGGACGGAGGAGCCTGGTAGGCTGCAGTCCATGGGGTCGCTGAGTCAGACACGACTGAGCGACTTCACTTTCTCTTTTCACTTTCATGCATTGGAGAAGGAAATGGCAACCCACTTCAGTGTTCTTGCCTGGAGAATCCCAGGGATGAAGGAGCCCAATGGGCTGCCGTCTGTGGGGTCGCACAGAGTCGGACACGACTGAAGCGACTTAGCAGCAGCAGCAGAATCACTGCAGATGGTGACTGCAGCCATGAAATTAAAAGACGCTTACTCCTTGGAAGAAATGTTATGACTTACTTACATAGCATATTCAAAAGCAGAGACATTACTTTGCCGACTAAGGTCCGTCTAGTCAAGGCTATGGCTTTTCCAGTAGTCACGTATGGATGTGAGAGTTGGACTGTGAAGAAAGCTGAGCGCCGAAGAATTGATGCTTTTGAACTGTGGTGTTGGAGAAGACTCTTGAGAGTCCCTTGGACGGCAAAGAGATCCAACCAGTCCATTCTGAAGGTGATCAACCCTGGGATTTCTTTGGAAGGAATGATGCTAAAGCTGAAACTCCAGTACTTTGGCCAACTCATGCGAAGAGTTGAGTCATTGGAAAAGACTTTGATGCTGGGAGGGACTGGGGGCAGGAGGAGAAGGGGACGACCGAGGATGAGATGGCTGGATGGCATCACGGACTCGATGGACGTGAGTCTGAGTGAACTCTGGGAGTTGGTGATGGACAGGGAGGCCTAGTGTGCTGCTCTTCATGGGGTCGCAAAGAGTCTGACACGACTGAGCAACTGAACTGAACTGAACTGATACCATTTATATATATAATATATGTGTGTGTGTGTGTATATATATATATTTATATATATCTCCTATGTAGATGTATAACAAACTCTGTGGCTGTTCTACTAGTCTTTTCTTCTATTGATCCTTTTCATTATTTTGGATTCCACAGTTTCAGAAAGCCCTGTGCAAATATTATCTACATTTTTCAGGTTCTGATGACCATAAAATAGTCCTTCTTCTAAGAACCAGATTCAACTGAAATGGGATGGATGGGCTTACATGGTGGCTCAGATTGTAAAGAATCTGCCTGCAATGTGGGATACCTGGGTTCGATCCCTGGGTTGGGAAGATCCCTGGAGAAGGAAATGGCTACCCACTCCAGTATTCTGTCTTGGAGAAATCCTTGAACTGTATATATATACACATTATATATATCGCAAAGAGTCAGACTTGACTGAGAGACTTTTACTTCATTTCACTTACACAGAGGATAGGAAAACAACATAGCAGCAATTAATAGAGACTACAAACAAAAGTCATTGCATCTAACCTCAAAGAGCTGTCCCCATATATATCTGTAAAAAACCAATACATTATTAGATATTCCATTGACAACTGAATATTGTAACTTTTTTTTTGTCCTTTTCAGAGTTGTTTTGTAGAAAGTCAACAAGTAATTGTTATGACTGTATTAGGCAGAGAAAATGTGTGACCATGGCAATGTGCCAGACTGAACAATATTATCATGATATCTGGTGGGAAAAAATGGTGCCATGGGATTAAGTAGATTATGAGGAAAATATGAGTTGGAGAAATGATAAGAAGAAAGAGAGCTGCTGAGAAGCAAAATTCTATTCATATTGGATGCAAATCCTTTCCCACTTCAAGGAAGGAAGTGAACTGAAAGTCTCTCTCTCCAGAAAGAAGGGGGAAAGATTTTTTGTTTTTTTGTTCTTGTTTCTTTTATCTTGATTTGTGGTGGTGGTTTAGTCACTAAGTCATGTCTGACTCTTGTGACCCCATGGACTGTAGCTAGCCAGGCTCCTCTGCCCATGGGATTCTCCAGGTAAGAATACTGGAGTGGGTTGCCATTTTCTTCTCCAAGATCAGGCTTTTATCATGCACAGAATAAGTTTCTCAATATTCTCTGTTACTTATTGAAAGTTTGGGATTTTTAAGCATGAAGTGGGAAATCCTAGCCTGAATCACAAAAGACAAAACCTGAAGACCCTTTTTAAAAAAGTGTTTGACAAACTAGGCATTTATTTCAGATTTTTTTAGGATGCACTGTGCTAGAATCTCATTACCTTATTTGTGGATAGCAGCTTCCTCATCTCTCGGCCTTTAGACACTTACCCTATGATTTATCCTGGGGATAGTGCTGCCATATTACATGAATTTCTTCATCGAGGATTTTTGAGAGAATAAAATCCAAATGTCAGCTTGTCATTTAAGCAGGAGTTTATAAGCCCTAGTACCAGCCTCCCTTTCCAGTATTATTCTTTACTGTGTTTTGTCATGTGCCAGATGCTCCCTATAAGTTGATCTATTTGTATTCCCCAAGCATGCAACATTTTCCCACTTCCTTCATTCTAGGAAGAAAGCAATATTATGTTGGCTAACTGATAGGTGCCAGACTCTGTGGTAGACCCTTTCCCATATATTATGTGAAACTGTTGTTATACAAGATAAGCATTATTTAATCCTCAGCTTTATAAAGCCAAGGAACCCGAGGTTTTGACTTGCTTCTGATGATGATGCTAAGAAAAGACAGAACAGACTCTGGAAAGAAGTTTTGCCTGAATCAGTGTTTACCCCTCTTTTTTTGTCACACCACCAACCCATGGTATTTATTCTTTTATAACAGGTTTTTCCCACATATTAATATCCACACTCAGGTGTTTCTTCTCAATAGAGCTTTTATTTTATTTTTTTCCTTCAATTCATTTAGAAGATAATCTCTGTCTTCAATAGATTATTACAGGAGTTTTAGATCTTAAATATTTATAATTGTTATTAATGTTCACAACCTATTTTTACTAAAATTTAAAGACTTCTACTAGGATAGTCTCTGTTTATAAGTTGAATATATGTCTCTTTAAATTTTGTATCCTAGTGAAGCATATATAATAACCTTTAGTCAATAATGAGCATAAGTTTTTGAATGAAAGAATGGCTAGTTATTTCCTATGAATACTCCTAAAACTCTGTACAATTATTAATACAGTAATATTTAAACAAAATAACCATCATAGTGCTGTGCATTACTGTTTGAGTTTTCTGATGATGAATACAATGGCCATAAATCGACCTTTCCTAGGACAGTCATTACAGAGATCTCAGTTACCATTCTATTTCTAAAATATTGGTTAATTTTCAGTGGCTGGTGTCAAGGCTGATGCCTTCTTGCAGAGATTTTTTATGAGGTACTTTTTTTTTCCACTGCCACTTTCTCACTCTTGCACAGTATGTGTCTAACCACAAAATCACACATTCCTGCGACTCAGAGCCTCCTGAAGCAAAGACATTAGCAGTGGGGGTCTTTTATGACACCATATATATTCTTTCAGAGTTTATTTAACTCCTTTTGCATCAGTAGGTGGTAATATTATTTACTGCTACTATATTAAAAACATAGAAGCATCAATAACATTAATGCAGATTTTTACTAGTGATTACCTCTAACTGAATGCCCTTGACATCAGGATTGGTGTAGAATATTAAAAAAACATTGACATGAATATTTAATATAAGAACTAGCATATAAATCAAGGTTTCAAAATTTAATATATCTGATGGTAATAATTAAGTTCATTATAAAAAGTAGAGACGATAAGAAATGATAGGACAAATGATTTCTATATATGAATTATCTTATATGAATATGAGAGTTGTAACTGAAAAATGGAGATTTAATTAAAGTCACTCAGTATCTTGAATGAATCATAAAGAACACAATTCAGCCTGCTTTACCAGAGGTACATTTGAGATATTTTATTAGTTATTAAGGGAGGGTTTTCCTAATTTTATTCAGTTGTTGTTACATGCCTTTAATATAATTGGCGTCAATTAAGATTATTCCTGTAAATTAGAAACACAAGAGATGTCATCCTTTATGAATGTGCAGTGTCTAGAAAAACAATTAATTCCCCAGATTATACAAAATCATGATTCTAACAATTAAATAAGAGCTGTTACCAAAATTACTAGATTCTGATCTATTTTAAGTCAAATTTAATTTAAAAATTTTTAAATAGAACATCCTAGAATCGATTTCTGTGCAGAATTGAGAATAAAGACATGAGTTAGTCTCTTCTGGAAAAAGTTATTCAGCATTTTATTATCGAAGGATTAATTTTAAGTAGTTGAGAGTAAATTGTTTTCAGTTTATTTATAATTAAAAAAAAAAAAAGCACTTGTTAGAATGTCACTCCATAAAGATTCCATTAATAGGTTGATCTTATCAGTGATAATTCCTATTAGAATACTAAGATAATGACCAGAGAATTAGCTAATTCTACCTGAATACCTAACTGATATTGACAACTCCTGAGGGGATATCATTGTAGAGAGAGTCTTGGCTGCAGATACAGTGGAAACTGGATTCAAATCCCAGCTTGACTACTTAGTAACTTTTGGAGATTGTCAAATTGCTTATCCTTTTCAAGCTACTCTCCTTATCAATTATAGAATAATTGAACAACCTGTTGGACAAGATTGTTCTGAGAACTGAACGTGTCCACATGGAAAATTAATAGCATTGTGCCAGGTGCAATTTGACATCAAGCAGCAGTTGTTACTATGATCTGATGAAATTATTGAATAGGTTGACTTCAGATAGACTGTTTACTAAAAACCAGAAAGCTATAGAGGAAATAAATACTGGACTTACCCAAAAGATAAGATCAAATAACCTTATAGAAATTAATGTTCATTTCTAGAGAGAAAAATAAAAGCAATAGACACTATTTGAAAGCTAATAATTATTCTTTCCTCCCTAGTTGTAGAATCTATAGCCTCGGATGATTTATTCTAGTCCTAGGAAGTTGATGTTTTCGTTCTTTGTAGCAGATTGCAGTGTCCTCTCAGAAGATACATTTTGGACCTCACTGAGCTTGTTCCTCCATATCAGTCCTGAAATGTTCATTGCAGACACCTTTGTACTTCTCTTTCTGTAACTTTACTAAGATTAATCAATAAGCGATTAAGTGCCTCTGTTCTGACTGTAAAGTTCACCAGGACATCTTAGTCTTTATCATCTTCTTTAACCCCAATTTCTATCTACTGTTATTACTGTAATGGTGGTTACTATTTATTATAGAACAAATCTGTGTTGCCCTTGAAGTTTTCTTGCAACTCTATAACTACTTTTGGTTTTTTTCCTAACACTTCATGATTACTTTATGTTGAAAGTAGGAAGAGATGTTTCTACCTCTCCATGGGATTAAGTGGGAAAAAAAATAGCTTCTAAAGTGTTGACAGAAAAATTATTTTTGGGGTCAATTTATCTGTGTTTTATTCCAATGCCCCATCAGACTTCAAAAAAATCCAAGTGACCACTCACCCTGGGGCTGCAGCTTTTTTTCCAGACTCCTGGCCATGACTTTTTTACTCAATGATTTCACTTCCTTCAGACATAATTAGTTTAATACAAATGTAAAAATGACTAACATTTTAAGAGTCAACTAGGCACTGTGATAAGCCCTTTGCCTATAATTTATCATTTGGCTATTACATGTATAAATTAATTTCTAAATGAATTAAACATATCTGCATCATTCAGATTAGACAAGTACATCCAAGCTAAAGTACATCCAAGCTAAAGAAGACTTAGCAGCAGAATTAATTGTAAGAATATGTATAAATTCAAGGCAACAATGTTTAAATCTCACATTTACCTTCCAATAAATTAGTTTTTATTGCCAAAGCCTTGAATTGAGAAGGTTTTTGAGTGCTTATCCAGTCCTTACAGAAATACAGTAATTGTATTAGTTTCCAATGGCTGCTGTAACAAGCTACCACAGACTTGTTCTTGTTCAGTCACTCGGTCATGTCTGTCTCTTTGCAACCCCATGGACTGCAGCACCCCAGGCTTCCCTGTCCTTCACCATCTCCCAGAGCTTGCTCAAACTCATGTCCATTGAGTCAGGGATGCTATCCAACCATCTGATCTTCTGTTGTCCCCTTATCCTCCTGCCTTCTGTCTTTCCCAGCATCACGGTCTTTTCCAATGAGTTGGCTCTTCACATCAGGTTGCCAAACTATTGGAGCTTCAGCTTCAGCATCAGTCCTTCCAATGAATATTCAGGGTTGATTTCCTTTAGGATTGACTGGTTGGATCTCCTTGCAGTCCAAGGGACTCTCAAGAGTCTTCTCCAACACTGCAGTTCAAAAGCATCAATTCTTCAACGCTCAGCCTTCTTTATGGTCCAACTCTCACATTCATACATGACTATTGAAAAAAACCATAGCTTTGACTATAGGGACCTTTGTTGGCAAAGTAATGTCTCTGCTTTTTAATATGCTGTCTAGGTTTGTCATAGCTTTTCTCCCAAGGGGTTGGCTTCACAGAAATATTGTATCACATTTCTGGAAGCCAGACCTCTGAAATCGAGGTGTTGGTCGGGCTGCATACCTTTCAGAAGCTCTAAAGAAAAAGTTGTTCCTTGTCTGCTCCAGCATCTGATGGCTGCATTCGTTCCTCGGCTCTCACCTCTGACTCCCCTAGTATCTATAGCTAATCCTCTGCCTTTCTCTTTTAAGCATAGCTGTGATGGCATTTAGAGCCCACCTGGGTAACTCTAGATGATTTTCATCTCAAAATCTCTAATTTAATCATAATCTGTACAGACCTTTTTCCAAATAGGGTATATCAACAGGTTCCTGGGATTCAGATGTGGGCATATTTAGTAATTCATTATCAGCCTACCACAATGATTGCTTAGCAGTCTGTACCATGAGCAAGGGGAAGGAGGGTTGGTGTAGCATGCATGCCATTTTTTTCCCAACAGTGACTTAATCTGTCATTTAACAAGTTTTAGGTTAAGTGACTTGCCCAAATTTATCTCATCAGCACTCCAATAGGAGGCATGTGGTATGTTAAGTTGGAACAATGGAAGAGAGTTTAGCAAAGGGGTTTTTATAAAGGAATGGGTAGCTTGAGGAACACTAGCATATACTGTTGAAGCCTCTCAAGAATAGTAACAGAACTGTTAGGCATGAAGGAGCTAGAGAATTACCACTGTGACATTTAATAGAAGGCTCAGGAAAATGGCAGGTGAGGGATAAATACTAACCTCACTGCCTTCTTTCTTTAGTCCTCTGCTGCTTATTATTATTGACTGAATTCAAATTAAACCAATAGAGAGACAAGGTAGACTGCTGTCATTCATTTCGATCTATTTTGCTGGGCACATGGCAAAGTGCAGAAGGATGGAGAATGAATCTGGAGGGACAAAGAGAAATATGCAGGTTAATTCCACCGATCACTGGCATCATAGCTGGGAGAATAATGTAACTGTCTTTATTACAAAATACAGTGCAATTTCCACATGTCAAATTTAACTCAGATGTTTATTGAGTACATGCAAGGTTAAAGCTATCTATGTAGCACTCTAAAAAAAAAAATTGCTAAGGATTTTTTTTTTGTAAGTTATAGCCAAAACAGACTGGAGTTAATGAAAAAATCAGTATTCCTTTTACGCCAGCAGTGTGAGTCTGAACTTGACTAGAAGTCAGGTTAAAAATACATGGAAGGATATAGATTTGAGCTACATTGAAATAAACAGTAAATGGGACTTGGCACAATATTACTGATAGATATGGAATGGAATGGAAGAACTCGGAAAAAATAATACCAAATAGGAACCCAAGGTTTAAAAACCAAATCAGAAAATAATTCTGAAACTTAGAAAATTGGTCAAAGTAGCAGATAAGCTTTTATGGAGAAATGTACTTTGTGTGTTAAATTAGAGATCCAGTAGGTTTTCTATATCAGGATGACAGCAAGGCACTTGAAATCCTGGGATGAGGTTGGGTGGGAGGGTGGCATATAATACAGATTCTGTTTATTTATTAATAAAACCTCATTGCTACCTTAGTATGAGCCATATACTATATAAGAATTTGATAACTTTATCAGCTAACATTACTACTTTCAGATAAATCATTAGAGATAATAGATCTGTAACAANGAGGTTGGGTGGGAGGGTGGCATATAATACAGATTCTGTTTATTTATTAATAAAACCTCATTGCTACCTTAGTATGAGCCATATACTATATAAGAATTTGATAACTTTATCAGCTAACATTACTACTTTCAGATAAATCATTAGAGATGATAGATCTGTAACAAATCTAATAAAAATGGAATATGTACTATGATAGGGGAGATACACATATATAAAGACCTACTAGACAGGCAAGCCCGGTGGGCTGCCGTCTATGGGGTCGCACAGAGTCGGATATGACTGAAGTGACTTAGCAGCAGCAGCAGCAGCTTTTACTCAAAGATGACTGTTGAAATTACAGGAGTTGAAAAAAAACAGATTGGAATAAGGGCACAGTATAATTCTCATGCTTGGATATTCTTGACAGATATTTTACACAGGTATTTTGTATATGATCAAGATGAATTTTGCTTGCCCTCTTTTAGATAGTAATGTTGCTATTTTTAGGTGCAAAGTATATCAAATCATGAGAAACCACAGAACTGTGCAGTCTTTTCCATATGGTTTTGATAACTCTGTCATATTTCTTAAAGTTATAAGATACAAGGATGCAAGATGTTACAGATGAAAGCATAGAATGCTAGGGATAAAGCTACAATAGAATTTCCACATTTAAGATATAGGAGGGAAAAACAGGTTCCAATAACTATAATAAAAATACTCAAAAATACTACCTTTTATAAATTATTCATAAAGTTCTTAATTGTGCAGCACTAGTAAGTGGTATCTAGATCTAAGATTCAGACAGCAAATGGATGAATGATGGAGAACAGAGATGGAAAACTGCTGACTCCAAAAGTTAGAAGGATCTGAATATGATTGTTCATGTTCACAAAAATGATAGCAGGGATTGGAAAAGAATGTCAATGAGCAATGTAGACCCACTTAAACTGATGGCATATTAATTCAGTCTAATTACTGCTCACCTACTTGCACTAGTAAATTATTATTTATTCTAGACATAAGTGAACAGATGCAGATTTCATTTATTTTATTATCTGGATACCATCTGCAGCAGAACTGATTTGTAAAACATTATTATGGACCAATAATTTTATCTCATTTTTCATCACTGCCGTCACTCTTATCTTCTTTGTTCTCTACATCACCATCACCCCCTCTATCTTTAGGAGAGGCATTTGTTTTAAACATTCAGAAATCTGCCGACTGTTACATTAAGCACAATTTTATATGTCTCTGTTAATTGTTTATTATTTTTTTCTCTATCCCCCTTTTTTATCTTCCTTATCCCTGATGCAGTGACAATCTCCCCATTTTCAGCTGGAGGGTATTGAATTAATGGTCCAAGGACATAATGAAACAGTGAAAGTTTGGCTGAAATAAACATTTTTTCATAAATAGAATAGCTCATAAGTTTTCAATGACATTTTTTTTTCTTTTTGTGAAACTCCTAACCAACATTAGTGAGAAAATAAGTTTAAGTGCCAAGGTATAAACATCTGAAGGCTGAGCAGAATGATGCCTTAATGCGACAAATGGTATTGCTCACTTCCATTATTGCATCGAAATGTTTTTCCTTCAGAATGAAATAGAGATACAGATAGCATAGGCTAGAGAATAATTGCACACATGCTTCAGAGCTTTCTATCCATTTTCTGGTCATCCTTTGATAGTTTAAAAAAAAATGTCCTTAATTCCAACCAGACTTCATTATAAAGAAAGATCTTCTTCCTTTAGAATTTTCAGTGTAGCACCTGTTACATCCTTCCTCTCTGTCCAATGAGAAAACTATTTAATTCACCTACAAGAAAAATTTTGTAAAGCAAAACAGGAAACAGAGACAGAAAATGATTTCATTTCTGGAAAAATTGTTAATACATCTGTCAACTTGTATTTATTCCAGTGGCCTTCGGTGATATGTTCTAAAGACAGCAGCAAAGATTCCAAAATTGCTTCCAAAGGCCCCACACAGAGATAGGTAGCAGAGGACATTATTAATTTTAACAGAGTAATTTATTGAAACCCAACACTCCATTATTAAAATATTGGATTTCTTTCCCCTTTCCATCCCCCTCATCACTCTAAATGAATCCACATTCTTTTCTCTTTATTTCTTCCCCTTTCCCCAAAAAAAGCCATCTGCTATTTCCTTTATGAAAAAACTAAAACCTACAATTAGTGTCCTGTTCATCTTTTCTTTCTCAGAAAAAGAGGACTATTATGCAAATACTCTGCAATTTGGTTTCGAATACTCTTTGTAGTGTGATGAGCAATTTTCTTTAATACAACCCCAGCTTTTTTGCCAGGACTTACTAATAGATTTTTTTTTTAAACAGAACTTTCATGCAACATTTTTACACTCTTCTGTTGTAAACTTTTCACATGCATATTTAGAATGGAAATATTACTCCTTAAGTTGTAAAAGAAAAAAAAATGCTTATATATTTCATCCTGAAAAAGGCCAAAATAACCTTACAGTCTGTCTTGTATCTTAAATTTCTTCATGTTCTGTATCTTAGGAAATGACCTATACCAAATTTTAGTGTCCTGTTCATCTTTTCTTTCTCAGAAAAAGAGGACTATTATGCAAATACTCTGCAATTTGGTTTCGAATACTCTTTGTAGTGTGATGAGCAATTTTCTTTAATACAACCCCAGCTTTTTTGCCAGGACTTACTAATAGATTTTTTTTTTAAACAGAACTTTCATGCAACATTTTTACACTCTTCTGTTGTAAACTTTTCACATGCATATTTAGAATGGAAATATTATTCCTTAAGTTGTAAAAGAAAAAAAAATGTTTATATATTTCATCCTGAAAAAGGCCAAAATAACCTTAAAGTCTGTCTTGTATCTTAAATTTCTTCATGTTCTGTATCTTAGGAAATGACCTATACCAAATAATAGAGGAAATCTGAGAAATATGTTTTCTTTGACCTTTTCTGAAAGCATGTTGTAAGTGATGGCAATTTATCTATAAGTGCAAATTTTTGTTTGAGTTGCTCCTTCGGAACTGAAGTGTGATTTGATCCAGTTCACTCAGGGATGGCTAAAGTCAGGTGTCTGGCACTGCCTGCTTGTTAGAAAGATGAGCATCCACAGTCCACAATGCTGATAGAACTGCAATGTTAAAATGGCAGTGTTTTTACCATCCTAGGAAATAGCACTGTTCTAAGAATCAGAAAACCTATCTTAACTCTGATCCTTCTACTTACTCATATGACCTAGGGCAGTGATTCTGCTCAGTCTTGGTTTCCTTATGTTACAGCAGAGAATGGCTGCCTCCCTTGACTGCTTCCTAGAGTTACAATAAGGATCAAACAATGGTGGTTGCAT
The DNA here is from genome assembly GCA_006410635.1 of Cephalophus harveyi. Lineage (NCBI taxonomy): Eukaryota > Metazoa > Chordata > Mammalia > Artiodactyla > Bovidae > Cephalophus > Cephalophus harveyi. The sequence continues at coordinate 234,993 of SJYT01085121.1, read as the reverse complement.
GTTACTTCCTTTGCAATGAATGGAGATGTTTCAGAGATTCTCAAAGTTCTGTATTTCCTGCAGCAGCTTCACTACTTACAGGAGCTTGCTACAAATGTAGATTCCTGATTCATTTCTAGACCTATCTGGGAGTGGGCTAGGAAAACCACCTTTTAAATGATAAACTTAGGCCACTAATAATGATAAATGCTAGGACATGAAAGATGAGTCACAGAAGAGAAACAGAATACAATTAGGATATGTTTAATTAAACCTGATATCTAATATTTAGTATCTAATTAAATATCTAATTTGTTACTTGATTGAATTAGACACTTAATTTAATTATGTTTTGCTTTTTTGTTGATGACTGAAGCGACTTAGCAGCAGCATGTGTATATTTATATATGTGCATATCATAATTCAGTGAAAGAACCTCTGGTTCACACTTTTAATATTAACATTAATTACTATTTAATTAGTAAAATACTAGATTAAATAATAGATAATATAACTTGGCTAACATTTTCATTTGTACTCTCCTTATAATTGCATCAGGTTGCTTTATTTCAAATGCTTGCTTTATTTCAAATGTTGACTGAAGTATACAGGAAGTAAAACCAAACTGTTTCTGCCTCATGGATCCAAATAGAACCATATTCATAGCAATAGCTCAAATTTCTGGCTTTGCTGATTGTGCAGAAATCCCAACTTCAGTGGAAGTTCTCCAAAATAGTTTGGGAAGAGTTGCATGTCTCATATGAATTTACAAACTAGTCTGCCAGTTGCAGTCACCGAGTGGTATCTAAAGTGTCCTTTCTTACCAGCTCAGTCCCTATGTGGAGCTTCTCTTCTCTCTGAGACACCGAGAGGTTCTGTCTCAGCATCATTGACTGGTATCACCTGAGGACACCACTGACCTTGTGGGAGGTGGTGCCTCTCCCTGGTCCCTGGGCTGCCAGTTCTCAAGGTGTTATGTTGGTGGTGGGCTCAGCAAAAAAGTCGAGAAACCAGTGGTGCTCTCTCTCCTTCTCTTACTTGTCTGGTTCTTTGTGGCTGCTGGGGTAGGAGGAATTGGAAGACCTCATCTGCTTGGAGGTCAGCTGAAAAACAATTTCAGCTTCTACTCCCAAAGACTCAAAAATAAAGTCCTTTGAGTGACGCTGAACTCCCTGATGTTCATGCTGGCTTTAGAAAAGGCAGAGGAACCAGAGATCAAATTGCCAACATCTGCTGGATCATGGAAAAAGCAAGAGAGTTCCAGAAAAACATCTACTTTATTGACTATGCCAAAGCCTTTGACTGTGTGGATCACAATACACTGTGGAAAGTTCTGAAAAAGATGGGAATACCAGACCACCTAACCTGCCTCTTGAGAAATCTGTATGCCGGCCAGGAAGCAACAGTTAGAACTGGCCATGGAACAACAGACTGGTTCCAAATAGGAAAAGGAGTACGTCAAGGCTGTATATTGTCACCTTGCTTATTTAACTTCTATGCAGAGTACATCATGAAAAATGCTGGACTGGAAGAAACACAAGCTGGAATCAAGATTGCCGGGAGAAATATCAATTGAGAGTTGGACTGTGAAGAAGGCTGATCGCCGAAGAATTGATGCTTTTGAACTGTGGTGTTGGAGAAGACTCTTGAGAGTCCCTTGGACTGCAAGGAGATCCAACCAGTCCATTCTGAAGGAGATCAACCCAGGGATTTCTTTGGAAGGACTGATGCTAAAGCTGAAACTCCAGTACTTTGGCCACCTCATGCGAAGAGTTGACTCATTGGAAAAAACTCTGATGCTGGGAGGGATTGGAGGCAAGAGGAGAAGGGGATGATCGAGGATGAGATGGCTGGATGGCATCACGGACTCGATGGACGTGAGTCTGAGTGAACTCCGAGAGATGGTAATGAACAGGGAGGGCTGGTGTGCTGCGATTCACGAGGTCACAAAGAGTCGGACACGACTGAGCGACTGAACTGAACTGAAGTTCCTTTACCAGCTTATTTCTTCTGTTTGGCTTCCTATCTCTCCTTTCTCCACACAAGTTCATAGTGCCCCACTCTTCCTTCTTCAAATAATAAAACATTATAATTCACATAAGACCTTAGCTGGAACCAGTAAAATTCATATACTCCATCAGACTCACCCATGATTATGAATAATCTTTAGACTCTGCTGAACTCAACCCTACTAAAGAGCAGTGGAGATTAAAAGTGAATAGCTTTTGAGATAATAATCCTCTCAAGCTATCTTCTTAAATAACTTTAAGGTAATATTAATAAAAGTCAAATGGTTCTACATGGTTGTGCTCCTGTTCAGTTGCTTCGGCCGTTCATCCATCTTCTTACATCTTTTCTGGAGTAAGATAGCCTACTCCAGTCTAAACTGGCTACCGTATCAGGTGCCTGTAGAGCTTTGATTCTGGAGTTTCCCTTTACTGTCATTTCCTTGTTTTCACAATTAAGTGCACTTTTTAAAATGCCATTCGCTTTTTATTAAATGAGCACATCGAATAGATAAAGGAAACATGAGATAATCTTTTTTAAGAACAGACATGTGCATATATATTCATTCACTTGGTTCAAATTTTGCTGGATATAGAATTTGAGGTTTAAACAAAACTTTCACAATTTTGAAGTCATAGCTCCATTTGGGAGAAGGAGCTAGAGGGTGGCCTCAATTTTCACCATATATAAATTTACACAATTACCAGAGTACTTCGTTATTTTTACCAGAGTACTTCTCTTTCAATTACCTAATATTCATAGTTTACAATCCCTTTGATTAAACTTCTAAGGATGAAGGGTTAGAATATCCCCTGGGAAAAGAAATGGCTACCCACTCCAGTATTCTTGTCTGGAGAATTCCATGGACAGAGAAGGTTGGCAGGCTACGTCTTTGGGGTCACAAAGAGTTGGACACAACTGAGCGACTAACACAAACACACACAAGGATGAAGGAGATCTGTAGTCTAAGTGCTCTCTAAATGGACTTTGAAACAATCCTGATGAAGTCAGTCCCTCCCACTCCATTTATGTGCAGTGGTTTGTGGTGTAACACTACTGAGCCTGTGGTGTGTTACACCCTTGGTATAAATTGGATTTATTTTCAGTTTCTCACCTCCTAAGTTAGGCTTCAGATTTTCTATGTTTGCTAAGTTAGTAACTACTAATAAGCCACTTTTTACTTTTAGTATTCCATCCCCATTGCCTCTTCTTGTGATTGTTGGTTTCTGGCTTTTTATTGATCCATTTATTATTAAAATGGTGGAATCAAGAGGAAATAAAAGTAAATGCGTGTATCAGTCTGCCATGCTGTCTTAAAGAGAAGCTCAGTATAGCTTTCTATCCTCAATTATTTGAAAAATTTTAATGCTACAAAAAATGTTCAAAAAGTGTATGATGAACATTCTTATATCTGCATATAGTTAAACTGATTGATAATAAATTGCCATATATGTATCAACCACTCTGTGAGTGTGTGTATGTATAAGGTTGTATCAGTTTCAAATTGGAGTAAAGACCCTTAAAATAGCTTTAATTGAAAGATAACTTGGGGATGGGCTAAATATCCATTATATGTCCACCCTTTATCTTCATTAAGCAAAAATGCCTTTGTGATTATGAAAAAGAAGTTAGAACTGTTTTCTCTCTTCATGAAATAAAAAATTGGAGTAGACAAATTTTTACAATCTCACCTAGCTCTCAGATTTTATGGTTCTATTTATATTATTTATAATTTTGAAAATGAAATAAATTTGAGTAAAATCAAAGGTTATGGAGTAAACTATCTTATTAAAATGTTTATTTTTCTGCATAAATTCATAGTAGGCATATTGTTAGATTGGGAGACATGTTATTTTTAATTGTTTACATTGATATTTATAATTTACAGATTACCTTTATGATGTCTAAATCCGTATCAATAATGAATGAGTTAATTTTGAATGGCTTTTTTTTATAACTCTGGGGGCTTCCCAGATGACTCAGTGGTACAAAATCTGTCTGCCAATACCTGCCAATGCAGAAGACGCAGGTTCCATCCCTGAGTAAGGAAGATCTCCTGGAGAAGGAAATGACAACCCACTTCAATATTCTTGCATGGGAAATCCCATGGACAGCAGAGTTCCATGGGCTATGGTCCATGGGGTAGCAAAAGAGTGAGACATGACTTAACAACTAAACAACAATAATTCATAACTTTGAGCTACCTTGTGCAAATAACTGTATTGTATAGATAATTGAACTCTAGAACCAAAGATCAAAGGTTGAAAATCCACAATATAATTTTGGATTCAACTTAATTTGGTAGTAAATACAATCTGATATTTTTCATATTACAGAAAAGAAAATACTACTATTAAATTTGCATGCAGTTATTATATAATATTTGCCAATCTAATTTATTTTCACTTGAATTAAATCCCTTTAGAAATATAATGGCTACAATAATGTCTTTTCTCACTTTTAACTGATTCCATTTTATGAGAGTACCTTTTCAAAATCATTATCAACAGCATTAGTACAGTGCAAATAACTATCATGGCAAAGAACTTTGAGTTGAAATAATGGTGTTACTTATTTTTTTCTTTTAGGAAGCCCTAATCATGGCAAGTATGGACCATCCTCACTTAGTTCGATTATTGGGTGTGTGTCTGAGCCCAACCATTCAGCTGGTCACACAGCTTATGCCCCATGGCTGTCTGTTGGATTATGTCCATGAACACAAGGATAACATTGGATCACAGTTGTTGCTTAACTGGTGTGTCCAGATAGCTAAGGTAAGTGCCCATCATTTCTGCCTTTATATTTCCTAATCTACTACAGTTTGGGTATTTTCAATCTATTTAAATGAATTATATATGCTATAAAAAATGTAGGGAGATATTTGCATTCAAATTACAGATCAAACTCATAGTCTATTTATGTAACTTGGTGCTATTGTATGTACTCTTTGTGCTATATTGACAAGATGCCAGAACAAATAACTTCTTGGTCAGGAGGAAAAAAACTGATACACTGGGTTTGCTGGCTTTTTTGTGTTTGGGTATTGTTTAGTAATGAATTCAAGGAAGAAAAGTTTGAAAGTTTGAATTGTTTCATTTGCAGATGATTAGGATAGCATGCATGTTCAATTCTCAGAATTACAAATGATCAAATTCTAAATATCTTCCTAGACATTTTCATAATTTGCAATTGGTCTTTAATAGTTGTTTTTTGTTGCTGTTCTGGTGTTTTTTGTGTGAGTTTTGTTGTTGTTGCTTTTTTTTTTTTTTGCTTTTTCGTTCCAGAACAAGGTCTCAGGCATATATATATATATGGTGTATGGGTCTCATACCTGGGAAGATAGAGGGAGATGGATGTTGGTGAACTAGAAAACATGTACTCATATAGTCCCTATCTTGGACTATAGTTTTTCTCACCAGAGTTATCAGATCTTCAAAATATTTAGGAAAGGGCCAGAATTCTGGATTTTTTGATGTGATTTCTCTAAATTAAAATCTTGGCTCAAACTTCTAAACCACTCTGGGAGTCAAACAAAGCTTTCATGTCCTATAGTCCACCAGCGTGTAACTTTGGTGTATATATTCATGTTCAAAGAAACCATTTAAGATTATCTATACCAATAATATTTCTTGAAAATGTTCTTCAAGATAAATAGGTCTGAGATGAGTTTCAATTCACTATGTCAACTCTTGTTTACCCCAAAATATTACCTGATGTTCTATAAATTCTACAGATCTGATCATTTTAGCATTTGTATAATATAAATGCCAAAATGTTAATCCAGTAGTTTTAGTCTATTTCTTTTTACAATCTAAGAATGAATAAAAATGCATCATCCAAAGCAGAAATTTAAGATAACTCTTAAAATGCAAATCCCCAAAATCAAGGGAAAAGCCCACTTTGGTTTTCTGTACCATGAATCTCAATATAGTTTCCTTACGGACCATGTATTACAATTTTGTGAATATTATATGACAAACTCACAACTGAGAGGATTCTTTATGGTAATGAAGTTTGAAATATCACTCTTCAAAAACTGATTTACTTATCTAAGAACTTCTATAATTTATAAGGTGAGCTAAATATGCAATAGAAATTCTCAAGTCATCCTAGCAGTATAAATGAAAACAAAACTAAGTTTTGAACTTCTTAACTCTTTTCTATATTTCCTGCAGTCTTCTTCATAATTTAGGTTTTGTCCTTAGGGATTCATGGCATTAATATATCATTTATGTAAGACGTACTCTCTAATAATAGAAACTACTTTGAGTTCCCTGAATAATCACACTGCTTTAAACCTTTCTGCCTTTGTAAATGACATTCCTTCTGCTTAGAAATCTTTTCTCAGAGAGTCTTGATTCACATAACATGATTTTTTACATCCATCAACACTGGTTGGGCTCCTTCCCCTTGTGAAGTCAACCTTATTTTCTCTCTAAACAGAACTTTTTTTCTCCTCTATTAGTTTGGTCATTGGTATATTGAACACATTTGTACCATTTAAATGTTATACCACATGTTTATATAACTGTATGACATATATATTTAGTCATTAATCTTTAATAAATATGTGTGGACACCTACCATGTATCACGTATTATGCATACTGAAATGTCTAGTAGTAGGACAGATGTTCAACAAATAAAACAGCTAGGTATTGGATTAAACACTTTGATTTAGTTTTTGAAGAAAGATAATCACAGGAGAGACTTAAAGGCAAACCCCATTGAGTCCTGAGGGAGACTGGCAATTGGAGTAAACTTAGGCAGAGGGAAAATCACAACAGAACCCTTTATATATATATGGGGACCATGCAGTTTGTCATCCAAATGAACAATTTTAAGAGTGAAAGGAGACTCTATTACTAGTGATGCCGGGACAACAGGCACACAAATGTAAACAGAACAAGGTAAGCGGTAATACTGAGTAGCATGAAAAACTTGGATTGTTATAAATGCCGTGAATATTGAAGTATTTTGCCCTGGAAATGATATATTCTAATTTATTCTCTAAAGAGATCATGCCATTTTATGTGTGGAGATTAGATTAAGGCCATGCAAGAACAGAAATGAAGATATCAGTTAGAAGTCTGGGAGTGGTGAAAATAAGAAGTGAATGGAATTAAGATTTTTTTTTTTTTTGAGACAAATTAAGGTATTTTGATTACTGATTACTGGGTGGTGAGGGAGGGAAATATGGTAGTGCTGAGGTAGAGAAAGCCAGTTCAGTTCCAGATGTGGCAAATTGAAAAGGTTTATTGAACATAAATTGGAGCTATCAAATAGGTAGTTGAATTTGGTCAAGTCTATGGATATGGATATAGATTTAAGAGTTATAAATTGCCAAGATGTCAGACATGACTGAAATATAGAGCACACATCCACATTATAAGTATTCAAACATATGGGAGGATATGAGATTACCTAGTAGTTACTGACTTGGTCTGATTCCTGTTTTTTCCCAGCACCTAAAATTGGGTTTTACATGTAGGTAGCTATTCATTATTTATTTGATAAATATTTTTAAGTCATAAAGAAAATGAAAAACAACAACAAACCTTACCTGTAAGAAGGGAGTCCTTCTTTTATCTTTTTATTCCTAATTTGAGGGCAGAATTGTGTAATGGAAACACATTAGAGTCAAAATGCTTACATTACATTACATTAGTATGCCAGTGCCCACTTTTTGGTTTTGTGAATTTGAATAAACTATTCAACCCTTCTGAGTTTTCTGTGTATTAATGGAGTTAACACTTACTACTTTTTTCTGATTCATCTGCAAAATGAGCACAATACTGTCTCATATGCAGTAAGCTGAAAAACAATCCCCTGCCTTCAAGTATGTTATGTCCTATCCCCAGCTTCTGAGGACATGTTAATTTAGATGTTAAAGGGTATTGTGCTGCTGTGATTAAATTAAAGTTCTTGAGATGAGATTATCCTGGATCATCCAAGTGGGCTATCCACATAAGTGGGACGCAGAAGGATCAGAGTAAGGGAAAGAAAATATAAAAATGAAAGTAGAGTAGGAGTGATGTGCCTTGAAGATAGAGGAAGGAGGCCACAAACTGAAGCTACCAGTCAACCTCTGCTGCTGCTGCTCAGTCACTTCAGTCGTGTCCGACTCTGTGCGACCCCATAGACGGCAGCCCATCAGGCTCCCCCGTCCCTGGGATTCTCCAGGCAAGAACACTGGAGTGGGTTGCCATTTCCTTCTCCAATGCATGAAGGTGAAGAGAGAAAGTGAAGTTGCTCAGTCCTGTCTGACTCTTAAGGTGAGATGAAGTCGCTCAATCGTGTCTGACTCTTTGCGACCCCGTGGACTGTAACCTACTAGGCTTCTCCGTTCATGGGATTCTCCAGGCAAGAATACTGGAGTGGATTGCCATTTCCTTCTCCAGGGGATCTTCCCGACCCAGGGGTCAAACCCAGGTCTCCCTCATTGGAGGCAGATGGACTGGAGCCTACCAGGCTCCTCGGTCCATGGGATTTTCCAGGCAAGAATACTGGAATGGGATGCCATTGCCTTCTCCGCAAGTCAACCTCTAGAAGCTAGAAAAACCAGGGGAGTAAGTGAAAGTGAAGTTCACTCACTCGTGTCCGACTCTTTGCAACCCCATGGACTATACAGTCCATGGAATTCCCCAGGCCAGAATATTGGAGTGGGTAGCCTTTCCCTTCTCCAGGGACCTTCCCAACCCAGGGATAGAACCTAGGTCTCCTGCATTGCAGGCAGATTGTTTACCAGCTGAACCACAAGGGAAGCCCAAGATCTTCCCTGAGACCTCTGGAAGGAAAGCAGGCCTGCCAACACCTTGATTTTCCTTCAATCTGGAAACTGACTTTTGACCTCTGAAGTCCAGAGCTGTAAGAAAATATATTTGTATTGTTTTAAGCCACTACTTTTGTGGTAGTTAGTTATAGCAATAGAAAGCTAATAAACTTCTATTGTTGTAGTGATTTGCAGATATTAAATAAAATAGCTCATGTAAAGTCCCTGGCTCAGCTCCTGAAACGTGGAGTATTTAAAAACAATCTTATTTTATTTGCTATAGGTTGAAAGCTTTGAAACAGAGTTGTTTCAGAAATGTCTGTAAAATATGAGTAATTTGGTCTGAGTCAACACAAGCATTTTGTAGATGGCTATTTCAGTAATTTAGAAGAGTCCATTTTTTTTTCTTTTATTTCTCACCAAAAGAGAATTTATGAAAATGAGATATCATCATAGTAATTACTCCAATACCCACTTTCATTTTGGCTGCATCCTTTTTTATTGACAGAGTTGGTAGGAGGGGAGGTATGATGCTGTAAAATAGCCAATTTATATTTATGTTATAGAGTACCCGTGAAAACTGCAAGCAGAAGGAATAATAGTTATAATTAACATCAGACAGTTGCTCTGGATAAGCCACTATTCTATGTATTTTATTCATTAATTAATTTTTTAATCTCAAACCAGTGAGGGAAGTGTCATCAGTATGTCCACTTCATGATAAATAGTGAGTCACAGAGAATTTAAGGTACATGATTAAATTCATACAGAGTGTAAATAAATAGTAGAATCACTAATCTGTGTTTTTATGTACAAGAAAAAAGTATTTCTTAAAATTTCATCTACATTCCAAGTTTTCCTTGCATTCTTCCATCGGTACTTCCATACTTCCATCTATAGCACTTTATGCAATAGAAACACAAATTTAAACAGATTGCTTCTTATCAGCAGCCATTTTCACTCTGCATGTGCTGCCTTTGGAACTTGATTTAATTTGGTAAGCAGAGCAGAACATATTATTATTTAATGTTTGTATAATACCATATGCCTTCCTTTATGAATCCAGGATAGAAGATAATTGTGAGAATTCTTTCTTTCAGAATTGTTGCTAACAAGTTGGGCAAGTGGTTTTTAAAAGACCACTTGGTAGAATCTGAAAAGTGTATGAATTTAGAGTGAAGGAACTTTATGGTGAATAGCACTGGTAAATTCATGTGGATAAAGCATGTTTTATGCAACAGGCATCTGCTGGGTGCTTTATATACTTTGTAGTATATAATATTTACTGAAACTCTAGCAGGTATGGCCCATTATTCTCCCAGTTTATAGATGAGGAAGATGGAACAACTTAAGTCCTAAAAGATACAGCAGTAGATTGAGATACCTGGATTCTATATCAGGTAACTCTGATGCCTGCCTGAGCTAGGTCTTTAAGCCATTCTGCACTCTTTCCTTTCCAAACACATGCATCATGGCAGGTTAAAGTCACTTGCCCTCCTCCAGAATTTGAGGACCGGTGCAACTGAGCAGGGGGAAGGCAATGGCACCCCACCCCAGTACTCTTGCCTGGAAAATCCAATGGACGGAGGAGCCTGGTGGGCTGCAGTCCGTGGGGTGGCTAAGAGTCGGACACGACTAAGCGACTTCACTTTCACTTTCCACTTTCATACATTGGAGAAGAAAATGGCAACCCACTCCAGTATTCTTGCCTGGAGAATCCCAGGGATGGGGGAGCCTGGTGGGCTGCCGTCTATGGGTTCGCACAGAGTTGGACACGATTGAAGCGACTTAGCAGCAGTAGCAGCAGCAACTGAGCAACTGAGCATGCACGCACAGGCTGAGGAACATGACATTTTTCTGTAGTTGTGTCTCATCATCACACCCATAATAGAGAGGATTCCATCATGGAAAATTTCCTTCATGGAAATTTTTTTATTGCCTTATCATCAGGGTCTATGTCACATTTTTCAGAATCAAGTGGGAGGACTTTTTTTTCCCATCTGCTTTGGGGGGATTTTTCTCAACTGATGGTTTATGTAAAAAATTATGATAAAGCAAGCTCAAAACTGCTCTGTGAGGTATCATACAGTGTTGATACTGATCACAAATGATTCTATAAATTAATGATTTAAAAGGTATGGTTTGGTGTTAGTTTGTGTTAAGCATAGAGACTCTAGAACCACGCTGAATGGGTCCAAACTCCAGCTCCTCACTTATTAGCCATGTGGCCCTTGACATGTTATTTACTTTCTCTCTGTGCCCCCTGAAAATTAGCATCATAACATTATTCTTTTCATAGGGCAGTTATGAGAATAAGTTAATTCTTGTGCTAAAATTGCTGCTTAGTGTAGAATAAGAGTGTCTACCATAATATCTGGATATTTGGATAATATCTGAGATGAAAACAGTAAGGAAAGACATGTAGCATCCCTGACTCAATGAACATGAGTTTGAGCAAACTCCAGGAGATAGTGAAGGACAGGCAAGCCTGGCATGCTACAGCCCATGGGGTCACAAAGAGTCAGACACAACTTAGTGACTGAACGACAACAATAATGTCATTTCAAAAATGCTCAATTTAAAAATCTCATATATAAAAGATTTAACATTTGTTCTTACACTATACTGAGGATAGGAGAAGGTAATCTCATATATAATATTTAATATTTCTAGGTTGCAGAATAAAACTTGAGTCTCCTATACTCTTATGCTTTCCTGCACAGGTTCCTAAGCTGCTTTCTCCATGTGCTATCATCATGACCTCTTATTTCCATATCAGAAAATTGGATTGTTTGTAATGTTGAACATGTGAAACCAGCAGTGAATTGACAAAGAGCTGAGGTCATGATAATTCCTTACATTAGATAGTGTGAGCAGCCCGAAGTTCCTTTATGGAGGTAGTGAATCTCTAAAACAATTAACACCAGAACTAGTTGAAACTTTGGCACAGCAAGATGCTCCAGATTATCTATTTCACTGATTTAAAATTTATAAAACATGAAATTGTTTTGTCCAGTGAAATTTTACTTGAAAATCTAAGCAAATAAAACTGAGCCATATCTGTAGCAATAGAGGGGATTGAAGGGGCTTCATGGAGCCCTGAGGGATTCGTAGGTCCTCACAGGGGCCAGATTTAAGACCATCTGATGTGTCTGTATTGAAGATGGAGAAAATGAAAGCTAAACAGGTGACAGAATTCATTTAAGGCCACAGGTCATAGTGACAAGGACGCACTCTGAATCCATTTATCACCCAGTCACTCCTGCCTAGACCAGCTGACAGCCTGCATCCTTTACTATGACCCCAGAAGATTTGTGGACTGCTCGTTTATGTTGTTCAGTCGGGAAGTCCTGTCTGACTCTTTGTGACCCCATGGACTGCAGTACAATAGGCTTCCCTGTCCTTCACCGTGTCCTGGAGTTTGCTTAACTCGTGTCCACTGATTCAGTGATGCCATCCAAACACCTAATCCTCTGTCACCCACTTCTCTTCCTGCCCTCAATCTTTCACAGCATCAGGATCTTTTCCAATGAGTCAGCTCTTTGCATCAGGTGGCCAAAGTACTGGAAACTTCAGCTTCAGCATCATTCCTTCCAGTGAATATTCAGGGTTGAATGACTGGTTTGATCTCATTGCACCTAAGGGACTCTTAAGAATTCTCTCTGGTACCACAGTTCAAAAGCATCAGTTCTTCGGTGCTCAGCCTTCTTTGTGGTCTAACTCTCACATCTGTACATGACAACTGGAAAAACCATAATTTAGGTGAAATAACTACTGTGGTATTAGAGAGATTGAGTCTAAAAGATCATATACCTTTCATTATAATTTTTAAGTGATCTAATGAACTTTTTCTCTTCCTGGAATATTAAATGAGAGACAGTTAGCTTATTTTTCCTTTCAAGTACTTTTGTGTTTTCAGTTTTCCTTCCAAGGGCTTTTTTTCTTTAAATCTCTCTTTTCTACCAATAGTTTTTCCTCTCCGTTTTTATATAAGGATGTCTAATAACATTGCAGCCTCCCAAATTGGTGATAAAGCGCCTGGCTGAATTTGAATCATATTTCTCTCCTCCCTGAAACAACCTCCTGCTTTTTATTTATGTGCCAAATTCTCATTGCCTTAAAGGAGGATGATATAAAGATGTAGTAAGGAATAAGAGAGCATCTCAATTGTACCAGATGAAAATGAAGTTTATGGAGGCAGTTTCTAGAGCACAGGTCCCAGAATTGCACTGAAGCCTTAATTGTTTCCTGGGGTTTGCATGAAATATGAAGGTCTCTCCCTTAGAGAAGTCATTTAGGTTGTTTCTTGTCTAACCTATAAAATAGCAAGCTTCTCTTTTGCTTTGCTTTGCCTGCGGCTTTGTCTGGCATGCTGAGTGATTCTAATTCAGCCAGGAAGATTCCCCATTCTATAAATGGCAACAGTTTTCATTCAGCTACTATGCACAACCAAAGTAAAGAACTTAATTTCTTTACTGTAAATGTATAACTAGTACTTTTAGTGTACTGTTTTTTGACATAAAAGTGAAAGCTTTCCAATCAGAATGGATTAAGTTGTACTTTATGTGTGTAAAGTGTTCACAGTTATGTCAATTAGTCATGATTATGTGAATGAAGTTGGGTAGTATAGCACATTTTAGGAGTTCAGTGATTTTCCCAATGCAGAATCAAAGTAGCAGGACCTTGTTGTCTAGTTTATGGCTTCCCCGTGGCTTTTGTTTCTAAAATATGGAGCTAGACGGGTGTTATAATATTGCTGTCAGGAAGTTGTGATATATATTCGTGATCTTTCAGATGTATTCATGCAATGTCATTCTTCCTACAAATGTCAGATGTTTACAATAATTCAGAGAGTTAGGATTTGCATTTTGCTGCACATAGGAGAAGCAAAGGATAAGGAGATCAAGCAATCTGACTGGAAACAGAAAAACCATATTGGACTGAAGACAAAACACAGATTTACTTCCTCTTGTTGTTGTTATTGTTCAGTTGCTTAGTCATGCCCAACTCTTTAAGACCCCATGGACTGCAGCACGTCAGACTTTCCTGTCCTTCACCATCTCCCAGAGCTTGCTCAAACTCATGTCCATTGAGTTGGAGATGCCATCCAACAATTTTGTCCCCTGTCGACCCCTTCTCCTTCTGCCTTCAACCTTTCCCAGCATCAGGGTCTTTTCTAGTGAGTCAGCTCTTCACATCAGGTGGCCAAAGTATTGGAGCTTCAGCTTCAGCATCAGTCCTTCCAATGAATATTCAGGGTTGATTTCCTTTAGGATTGACTGGTTGGATCTCCTTGCAGTCTAAGGGACTCTCAAGAGTCTTCTCAACACCATAGTTCAAAAGCATCAATTCTATGATGCACAGCTTTCTTTATAGTCCAGCTCCCACATCCATACATGACTATTGGAAAAACCATAGCTTTGACTATACAGGCCTTTTTTGGCAAAGTAATGTCTCTGCTTTTTAATATGCTATCTATGTTTGTCTTAGCTTTTCTTCCAAGGAGTAAGCGTCTTTTAATGTCATTGCTGCAGTCACCATCTGCAGTGATTTTGGAGCCCCAAAAAATAAAGTCTCTCACTGTTTCCATTGTTTCTCTATTTGTCATGAAGTGATGGGACTGGATGCCATGATCTTCATTTTTTGAATGTTGAGATTTTAGCCAGCTTTTTCACTCTCCTCTTTAACTTTCATCAAGAGGCTCTTTAATTCCTCCTTGCTTTCTGCTCTAAGGGTGGTGTCATCTGCATATCTGAGGTTATTTATATTTCTCCCAGCAATCTTGATAACAGTTGGTGTGCTTCATCCAGCCTGGCATTTCACATGATGAACTCTGCATATAAGTTAAATAAGCAGACTGGCAGTATATGTCCTTGACATACTCATTTCCCAATTTGGAACCAGTCAGTTGTTCTATGTCCCATTCTTACTGTCGCTTCTTGACCTTCAGACAGGTTTCTCAGGAGGCAGGTCAGGTGGTCTGGTATTCCCATCTTTTGAAGAATTTTACAGTTTGTTGTGATCCACATAGTTCCTCTGCACCTGCTCAAATTCTTCTCCAGAAAGTTTTTAAATTTATTCTGAAATAATTTTAGATTCAGAGGACGTTACAAAAAATTGAAAGAGTATTTCCATTTGTTCCTCACCAATTTCCCCACTGATAACATTTTGCATAATCATAGTACAATATTGCAACCAGGAATTTGACACTGATACAACCCATAGAGCTTATTGTGTCTGTGTGTATAGAAGTGAAATGAAATTGTTAGCCACTCAGTCGTGTCTGACTCTTTTTGACCCCATCGACTCTAGTCTGCCAGGCATCTCTGTCTGTGGAATTCTTCAGGTAATAAATATGGAGTGGGTAGCCATTCCCTTTTCCAGGGGATCTTCCTGACCCAGGGATCAAGGCTAGGTCCTGAATTGCAGGCAGATTCTTTTCCATCTAAGCCACCAGGAAAGCCCCCTGTGTGTGTATAGCTCTATGCAATTCTATCTCATGTGTTAATTTATATAACTACCACCACATCAAGGTATAGAAGTATTTCATGACCTCTTATCATCCCCTTAAAGCTTCCTACTTCTTTGTTTTTAATTGTTCTTAAGTCTTGCCATGATCTGTTTGTAATAATGGCATTTTTTATTGGAATATAATTGCTTTACAATGTTGTATTAGTTTCTGCTGTACAATTAAGTGAATCAGTCATATGGATACATATATCCCTCCCTCTGGGACCCCCCTCCCACATGACTTATTTTTAAAACATTTTTTTAAATTTACTATGTTTTCCACATGATAGTAGCTGTTAATACAGTGATATATTTTATTGTCGTCTAGTTGTTATGTCCAACTCATTTCCAACCCCATGGACTGTAGCCAGCCAAGCTTCTCTGTCCATGGAATTTCCCAGATAAGAATACTGGAGTGAACTGCCATTTCCTTCTCCAGAGGATCTTCTTGACCTGGGGTAGAAGCACATCTCCTGCACTGACAGGTGGATTCTTTACCATTGAGCCACTTGAGAAGCCATGGTGATATATATATATATACACACACACACACATATATGTATAAATATATAAAATACTGCTTCATTCTAGCATTAGTAATTTGGAAAAGTCATACTTCAAAAGATATCCTCTATAGATTTGCACAAAAAATATTCTCAACAGTTACTATGGTGAAGAGAAACCAAGTTTCTCTCCAACTGCATAGCGGTGTAGTTATGTGACCTAAGAGGGATGCAGCAGTCAAAATGTAGTATTAGATCCTCTTACAGTTACTTAGTGGGAACATCTACACTCCTACTTCTGTGCCTTCTAATTACCATAGGAAAGTAGTTTAGCAGGTCACTGGCTGCAGAAGAGAGATAGCACAATCAAACCCAGAAGGGCATGTAGCCAGAAGGGAGGAAAATTAGGTTAATAATGAAGACAGACTGAAAGTGAGTGAGAAAAAGCAGTAAAAGCTTTATGCTCAATCTTCTACGTTCTGAAAATGTTCAAAAATTTAGAATAATTATATTTAGTACCATGTGTGTTAAAGTGTACATAGCTTGTATGATATGTATGTATGCTTGTATGCTTACAAATATAAATATACAGATATACATACATGCTTTCATCTATATCTTGAATATAAATATATTAGTAAGATGAATTTATGCAGCAAAAATTTCATACTATCCAATTAAATATGGGAAGAAGCACAAGGTGAAGAAAGTCATTTGTCGTCATAATTAGAAATATTAGGTCAAACAGTACTTGCACAAATTTTTATTTTTCATTGTCTAAATTTGATTGATGAAAAGGAGCTTGTTGGAGATAGTTATTATTTTTCATCAGGCTAAGGTGAGAGTTGAACAGAATATATGTATAGCTGTGGAAAGAAAGGGGAGCTGAGTGGATATGAGCACATGAAGAGCGGCGATGGGTCAAAGATTTTATCCTTCATTAAGAATCTGTTTCCTATATTCAGCATCTACACCATTACAAAATGAACAAAGGATGAGCTTAGTGGCATGGATGAGCTTAGAACAAAGGATGGCTTAGTCATCTATCAGCTAGCCACATTTTCAGCTTCAGGATTTGGCTATTCCCAATGCTCTATGCCTTGACAAGGCTGATTGTATAACTGTGATACTACATCACCCACTCCTAGTACACCTTCACTGGCAAGGACCAGAACTAGGGACTTTGATGATCATCGCCCCAAGCCAGCACATTAGCATGAATACAGTTTACTAATGGGGCTACTCTAATAGAAACTGTAGTATAAGGTTTAAACCAAGGATTTTGTTATGAAGTCCCTTGTAGATTAAATGTCAGATTATAATGAGCTTTAAAATTAAAAATATTATATTTTAAGACAAAATGAATGATTCCCTTGAATTTTCATTTTCTGTCTGGTATGTACTAAGAATTACCAGTTATCCTGCTAAATTGATACAGAATTTATAAAACTTTCACAAGAATGCATAAGTGCTAAATAAAAGAATACCCTTAAGTTAATTTCTATACAAAATTGAAGAATTCCATAAAAATATAGCTAATATGGGTTTGAGTGTTTTTTATGAGATCAATGCTATTCTTAATCTGTGTGCTGGTACTCAATTTGTAAAATATATATGTTGTTTTTTTTTTTTTTTTCAAAAGAAGTTTCAGACTAGTTGTTTATATTTTGCTTGATGGTGTTTAGATGGCTATTTCTTTAAAGCTTTGGCACATCAAGTCAGAGCACATACTGAAATGACTCAGTTTCTGCTACTGACTGGAAAAAATGTTTGGCAATCCCTAAACCAAGAGTGTACAGGTGGTGTTTCATGGTGAGATTGAAAAAATTTCATAGCTTCTTCCCAGTCCCTGGTATACAATCACTCATGATTGGTACTGATCAGAGCTTTTGTGGAACATGTTGTCTTGTCCTGGTTTTGTTTCAAGTAGATCAACAATGCTAGGCACGGCAGAAACAATAATGGAATGTAGTGGTCCTTATGTCTCTTTAACCTAAGTGTTCATGAAGCAAGATGAATCCTGTAGCAAAATCAGCTAACACTTGCACTGAGGCTATGGCTTAATATTGGGGTAAGGACTTTACATGAAATATCTCTTTTTTAAAATTAATTTTATTGAAGTATGTGAAAGTGAAAGTCAGTCATGTCCGACTCTTTGTGACCCCATGGCAAGGAATTCTCCAAGCCAGAATGCTTGAGTGGGTAACTCTTTCCCTTCTCCAGTGGATCTTCCCAACTCAGGGATCTCACCCAGGTCTCCCATATTGCAGGCAGATTCTTTACCAACTGAGCCACCAGGGAAGCTCTTATTGAAGTATAGTTGATTTATAATACTGTGTTAATTTGTACTGTGCAACAAACTGGTTCACTTACATATATATACATTATTTTTCATATTGTTTTCCTTTACAGTTTATCACAGGATATTGAGTATAGTTCCTTGTGTTATACCATAGGACTTTGTTGTTTATCCAGCCTATAATTCTTATAATAAACTGTGGGATAGATACAGTTGTATGTTTAAATGACTTAATATATATAAACTATCTTGCACAGTACGTGATACATCCTCATGCTCAATAACATTAGCTATCATCACTCACATTGTTATTACTCATATAATTCCCATTTTAAATGAAAACCTGGAGATTCACATAAGTTATATATCGTATATTAGGTCACAAAACTAACATGCATGAACAGATGATACTGGTACAAGTATACTTGAGCATTTCCTCATGTGACCTCAGATCATATTAATGATCTTGGGACAGGACAAGACAGTGAACTCAAATTGATAGTACCCCTGCCTAACTAGTTCTGCATCTTAATTCGATAACTGAAGGAGCTATTGGATTGGCCAAGAAATTCATTTGGGCTTTTCCATAGCCTCTTACAGAAAAACACAAAAGAACTTCTTGGCCAACTCAATATTTCTTATTTCCTATCATAATCTGTAAAATTTAACATATAAAATTATTTAATCCAGGTAACTTTTTACATAATTTTGTGGGAGAGAGAACATACTATGTATATCCATGTAATGACTTAATTTCTTCTAGAATCACAATGTTAGTCATAGCTATTCATGTTATTATGGTCCTGTAATATTTTTTAAAAATTAAACCTGATTAAGTGGAATGGCAGACCATTTCATTATTACCTTTATCTGAAAAGATACCAGTATAATGCGTATGGTACTTACAAACTATCACTTTATCAAAATGTCTCTATGCAGTGAGACTTTAACAGGGGGCTTCTTATAGGACAATAATCTCTCCATGCTTTTGATCTTATTCATGGGTGCCCCAAGGTATCTGGCCACAGATTTCTCATATTTCCATCAATCATTGTGGTAGCAGAAAACTTTTTTTTTCTTTAACTTTCATTCCCCAAAAGATTGGCTTGGAAAAAACATTATTGAAAACTTCTTTTAAATCAGATTCAAGATATTACAGTAGCACTAGCTAGAGTCTGTCAACATTTCCATTATAAACCCATATTTTCCAGGTTTATTACTTAGCTGTAAAATTTTCCTGGGGACTCTGATACAAAATACAGAATTTCAGCCCAAAGCAATTTTTATCATCACTCAAATATTAATATTTTTCAATTCATGATTGTTTTTTAAAATGCCACAAAAGTGAAACATTTTAGGGCACACCCACTCATTTTAAGTCCTTTATAAAATGTAACACTAAAAACAATTTATTTCTCATAAGAAACAAAAAAGTAGATAAGTAGGATATCAAGGCCTAAAGGGAAAATTTTGTGAGCCCACACTGACTTATTTCCTTATGATTTGGGGGGCTAATTTACTATTTAGATAGAAATTTTAACATTACTACAATAAGCTTTCAAGAAATCGGCACCATATGGGTCTAAAAGAAATTGGATGGTAGGCAAGGGAAAATTACAATAAAGACTGAACATGCAACCTACAGAAATAATATTCTCAGAGCTATGGATGTTGCTGCCATCTGAGATCGTGTCCTGTGTTTTGTTTTGTTTTGTTCTCCCTACTGGTGAGTCTAAGAAAGGTTGATAAACAGTTTATAGACTGTTAAAATATCAGATGGACTACTAAAATCAGGAATTTATCAGCAAAACAACCCCCACTGCAACTTAATTGAATTTCTTGTCAACAGAAATTACTACATTGGAAGTTCTAAATTTTTCTATCCCCAAAACACATATAACACAAACAGGAAAAATATGGATTTTTTATTCTCCCAGCTTACTCTTATACCTCTCTAAAAATAAGATGTGTTTAACAGGAAAATACTAACTGGACATACTCTTCCCTGTTAGGTCTGAATGAATTTTAAAACCTATCCTTTGGATCAGATAAGGTGGGTGACTTAGTTATACTTTATATCCTTTAAGAATTGTTAATTCAGGACTTAGAGAAGTCACTCCTGAGGGAGTTCTAGTCATGGATAATTCTAAAGCACTTGCATTCTTGTATATATAAAGGGGAATCTGTGTTTCAGTGTATTGGAGAGAAAACTAGGCAGAAGAAATTTCACTACATTGGCCACACTTAATCAAAGCCATCAAATAATATTCCCAAGTCCCTAAAGTAGGTGGAATAAGGTTTAAGAACCGACTTTCAAGACAACCTCTGGTTGGTTCCTAGTTTCACTAATTTATACACATAACAGATGGTATTCTATTAAGGTTTATGTATATCTTTACATGAACGTGGCCTGGAGGATGGAGGAGAAGATTTGAAATGACAAGACTTCTTATACTGGTCATAACAAAGTAAATTCATATGTATATCCCTGACAGGCCTAAGAGCTGAATTTAAATTCTTTATAAAGTAAAATTTCGAAAGCAGGTTAAAGATGTTAATTAAATATATACACGTGTTAGAAGGGAGTTCCCCAGGAGATATGGACACTTAAGACTTTTTACTGGTTTCTTTTTAGCTGGAAGCCCAAATTGTAAACATCTGAATACGATATAGGGAGGCAGGAAGAACCCTTAGGAGGCTGTTTAACAGTTTGTATGACAGATAAATGATGTTCTCAACAAAAGCAATATCTATGGGCATTAAAAGCAGGCAAACAAGAGGGCTCCTATAATTACTGGATGATGGATGAATGATTATGTTTGGTAATATGCTTTGTAAATTACCATACCTAAAATAAATGGCAGATATACTAGCTTATGTCTAATTTTCAGAGTTTAGCAGGCTTTTGAATTAGAAAACTAACAATTTATTTGGTCATGCTCTTTAGTAAAAATGCTTCTTTAGTTCTCTCTGTCTCTGTCTCTCTTCATTTGAGGCTTCTAATTCAGAGCTTATTTACTAGATAGTCTTCAACCTTGGCTCACATATCATATTGAATGTTTAAAAGTATGGTCACTCGAATAGCACAAAGGTTCTAGCTAGCATTTGTTCCCAAAGACACAGAAGCACAGCAGTGCCATAGAAAAGAGTTTCCACAACTCTGTGGATCACTGTTACAGGGGCTGCAGTCAGACTAACAAGGGAAGGAGAGGAGAATGGAAAGACAGGAATGAAGTCAGGATTCTTCTCTTCCATTCTACAGTGTCAACAGCCAGCAACCCCCAGGACAAAGGTGGTTTTCCTGGACTGTTTTAGAGAAAGACTATTTAGGGGAAGCCACCAAAGACTGCTTCAATCTGATGCCCAAACAGTCCAGCACTGATGGAACTATTCTAGCAACCTGCAGGCCATGTTCTATGTTTATCTTCCTGCCTAAGGCACTCACCAATTATGTATGCTATAAATGTAACCTGATCTCCCTTCTGGGGTGAGAGTGTAGGACTTGAGGAATGCTTTCTATGCTCCAGTTTATTAAAGAGGATGAAAATTCCTAGGTAGAAGGAAAGTAATAGATCCAAGAAGAAATATTGAAAATCAAAAGCATCTAGGTAATAAGATCAGTATCAATTTAAGAAATATGGAAACCCCCTTCACCATGTATCACATCTTGGCTTTGGCTCAATTAATCCTTCTAAGACTTAAACTCTTCATTTGTAAAATGGTGATAACAGAAGTGCTTACCTGGTAGAGCTGTGAGCCTTAATATAACTCACATTTTGGTTAACATATGTAAAGAATCTAGTTTAATGTAATACCTGCTGGATTGTTAAGAGTTTAATCATGCCTCATCCCAACTGAAGGGCTTCCCTGGTGGCTCAGAGGTTAAAGCGTCTGCCTCCAATGCAGGAGACCCGGGTTCGATCTCTGGGTTGGGAAGATCCCCTGGAGAAGGAAATGGCAATCCACTCCAGTATTCTTGCCTGGAGAATCCCATGGACAGAGAAGCCTCGTAGGTTACAGTCCACGGGGTTGCAAAGAGTCGGACACGACTGAGCGACTTCACCTCACCTCACCTCACCTCATCCCAACTGAGAACTTATCAAACTTCACAATGATAATAGTGATAAAATGAAAACAATCAGAAATAAATGAGTGTCAAGAAGAAAAAGAGGAAAATATATATCAGTGAAAATTACAACAGCTATAAGCATCTGCACTTATCCCATTGGATAAAGGCCTGATGAAGAACATTCACACAACCAATTACAAAGACATCTTCCCTGAGATTGAACTTTGGTACTTAGTTAATCCTTGCTAAGAAAAAGGAAGACAGCTATATGATCTGACTAGAATATTCAGTGGCAGTCTCTTTGTCTGGGTATGTAAGATAAGACTAGACAAACCAAACTAATTTAACCACAAATCATGGTGAAATGAATAGTCCCGTTATAATGACAGAGCTATATCTCCAAGATTTGGCCTTTGAAGTCTTGAATATGAAACTAATATATAGTCTGTAGAGAAACAAGGCACAGCTTGATTTCTTCTTATTATTTTGAAAAGAAAGAAGGACCTTGAAAGTGAACAATAAACTATATAGATGGAGTCCAAGAGTGGAATTTTATTTCATTTTTAAAAATTCCATGGCTTATCAAAACCCTGAGCTCTTGGTAAAGAAATAGCATACATCTCCTGAGATCTAAGCAAAATATATTTGACTAGTGATTTCTATATTTGACTGAAAAGGCTTTAAAGAAATAGAGAAATATCACACTGCACCCACCATTCCACTCAAAGGAGGGAAGGACAAGTGTAACAGATATTTACACATAATCACAGGGCTTCCTTGGTGACTCAGACAGTAGAGAATCCACCTGCAATGCAGGAGACACAAGAGATGCGGTTTTAATTCCTGGGTCAGGAAAATCCCCTGGAGAAGGGAATTGGCAACTCACTCCAGTATTCTTGCCAGAGAAATCCCACCCGTGGTGGGCTACAGTCCATGGGGTTGCAAAAAGTCAGACATGGTTGAGGTAAGCATGTAAGCATATACATATTCACAAAAAAGGAGATAATTGACCTCTTCATCCAGAAACAAACAGTATGTGTTTGTGTGTGTGTGTTTGTGTAATCTACCTTTTATGGGTTTCGAAGAAAAACCATGAAAGAATTATCTTTTGGGAGGAAAAAACAATAATCATTCTCTGCTGACCTTGTTCAGGATTCAAAATTAACTATACTAACCACATTAAAACACTAGTAGCATTGTATGCTATAACACTAATTATATCCAATTTCTCAAAATGAGAAAACAAACACAGATTTTAAGTCCTTTTTTATTTATCTACCCAGACAGTGAAACTGCTGTCTTAGAAATAATCAGTGACCAAGCCAAAGATAATTTTCCAGTTCTTGTCTTAACCTCTCTGAAACATTCATCAGTATGACATTTGCAATTCCCTTTGCTTAATATCTTTTATGGGGAAAAAAAGGATCATTCTCCAATGTCTCTATTCAGGTTTAAACTCAAATTCCATCTTCTCCTTAAACAGGATCCAGTTTTTTCTCTGTTCCCATCAGTGTTTGCTGCCTTTTGGATGCAGTTTTAGGACTTAGATTTGTGATGTGCTATAATAGTTTCTGCTGTACAATGAAGTGAAGCAGCTATATAGGGACATATATCCCCTCTCTCTCATACATCCCTCCTATACTCCCCAGTCCCACCTATCTAGATCATCAGAGAGCACCAAGCTGAGGTTCCTACTAGCTAGCTATTTTACAAAGATTTATGTATATATATCAATCCTAATCTCCCAATTTGTCATACTCTCTTCTTCCCCTACACCTCATGTCCACATGTTCATTCTCTGAATATGTGTCTCTATCCCTGCCCTGGAAATATGTTTATCTGTACCATTTTTCTAGATTCCACATATATATATTAATATATGATATTTGTTTTTCTCTTTCTAACTTACTTTGTACAATAGACTCTAGGTCCATGCACATGTCTACAAATGTCCCAATTTTATTCCTTTTTATAGCTGAGTAAGAGACATTACTTTGCTGACTAAGGTCCGTCTAGTCAAGGCTATGGTTTTTCCAGTTGATGGCATCACGGACTTGATGGACGCGAGTCTGAGTGAACTCCGGGAGTTGGTGATGGACAGGGAGGCCTGGTGTGCTGAAATTCATGGGGTCACAAAGAGTCGGACATGACTGAGTGACTGAACTGAACTGAGTAGTCCATTGTATATATTTATTATATCTTCTTTAGCCATTCACCTGTTGTTGAGCATTTAGGCTGTTTCCATGTCCTGGCTATTATAAATATTGCTGCACTGAACATTAGGGTATGTGTATCATTTTGAATTATGGTTTTCTCAGGCTATAAGCCCAGTAGTGGGATTGCTGGGTCATATGGTAGTTCTAGTGTTATTATTTTTAAATAACCTTAATAGTGTTCTCCACAGTTACTATATCAATTTGCATTCCCATCAATAGTGCAAGAGGTTTCCCTTTTCTCCACACCCTCTCCATTATTTATTATTTGTAGATTTTTTTAATGATGGCCTATATGAGGTGATACCTCATTATAGCTTTGATTTGCATTTCTCTAATAATTAGTGATGTTGAGCATCTTTACATGTGCCTATTAGCTATCTGCATATCTTATTTAGAGAAAGGTCTATTTAGGTCTTTCACCCACTTTTTGATTGGATTGTTTGTTTCTTTTGGTATTGAGCTGCATGAGTTGTTGGCATATTTTGGAGATTAATCCTTTGTCCATTGCTTCATTTGCAAATATTTTCTTTCATTCTGAGTGTTGTCTTTTCATCGCATTTATGGTTTCCTTTCCTGTTGTTTAGTCGGCAAGTCATGTCCAGCTCTTTTTGACCCTATGGACTGCAGCATGCCAGGCTTCCCTGTCCCTCACCGTCTCCCAGAGTTTGCCTTTTGTCCATTGCTTCATTTGCAAATATTTTCTTTCATTCTGAGTGTTGTCTTTTCATCGCATTTATGGTTTCCTTTCCTGTTGTTTAGTCGGCAAGTCATGTCCAGCTCTTTTTGACCCTATGGACTGCAGCATGCCAGGCTTCCCTGTCCCTCACCGTCTCCCAGAGTTTGCCCAAGTTCTTTACTGTACAAAAGCTTTAAGTTTAATTATGTTCCATTTCTTTAATATATGCCATTGAATTGTAATTATTTGTACAAATTTCTCTCCTCTACTAGATTGTGATTCTTAAGGGGTAGATACTATGTATTCTTTGTGTTTGTGTTTCTACCAATTAGTGCAATGTTTTACTGCAGAGTAAATGCTCAAAATAAGTATATGTTGAATATATGTTAAAAAACAAATATACATATATACATATTTTTTACATAAACAGACATATTAGCAGGTGGGTGTGACCAAAGTTTATGAGTGAAGGTATCTTTATAATAATACTTCAGTTCAGTTCAGTCGCCCAGTCGTGTCTGACTCTTTGTGACCCCATGAATTGCAGCACACCAGGCCTCTCTGTCCATCACCAACTTCCGGAGTTCACTCAAACTCATGTCCATCGAGTCGGTGATGACATCCAGCCATCTCATCCTCTGTTGTCCCCTTCTCCTCCTGCCCCCAATCCCTCCCAGCATCGGAGTCTTTTCCAATGAGTCAATTCTTCTCATCAGGTGGCCAAAGTACTGGAGTTTCAGCTTTAGCATCAGTCCTTCCAAAGAACGCCCAGGGCTGATCTCCTTTAGAATGGACTGGTTGGATCTCCTTGTAGTCCAAGGGACTCTCAATAATAGTTAGAGAATGAATAATAAGCAAAACAAGCTTGAATTATTATCACAAGGCAATAAATTTGGTATCTACAATATTACCAAGAATCACTAGACTGTAATTTAACAGGCATTTGCATGTCTTATATATATCAAAGGTGTACACAAGAAGACAGCATATAAAATCAAGGACAGGTGAAGAAGTCTGGCACAAACTTGAAAATAACATTATCACAAAGGCTATGGTACAGAATGGGTTAAGGCTATGTAAAGTGCAACTAGCAATGGAATGAATTTCAAAAATTTAAGTTTTCAACATAAGAAAGAATTGTTCCACTGCTTGGGAACTTTAAGTCATGATAAAGAAAACATCAAACCAAACCAGAAAAAAGAAAACAAGTAGAGTTTTAAGAAAACACTCATTTCTACCTTCTGTCTTAGTAAGAATCTTCTTGACACTGGCGAGGTTGGAGGAGGCATATTAATATGGTACTAAAATATCAGATGAGGCTTCCCTGGTGGCTCAGTGGTAAACAATCTGCCTGCCAATTCAGGAGACACAGATTCAATCCCTGATCTGGGAAGATCCCCTGGAGAAGGAAATGGCAACCCACTCCAGTATTTTTTCCTAGAAAATCCTATGGACAGAGGAGCCTGACGGGCTACAGTCCACGGGGTCTCAAAGAGTCAGATATGACTTAGTGACTGCAAAACAACAACAACCACAAAACATCAGACAGAAGAAAAGATAAATTGACTCACTCACTAAGTCCTTTAAATGACTTCAAATGAATTATATTCCAAGCATGTGTAGTTTGTTCCTGGGAATTTAACTAGAATTCCTGAAGTATTTTGGAAAGCAGGAAGGGGACCAGAAATTACAGTATATATATATTATATTTGTTTGTTTGCTTGTTTATTTCAAAATGTAGACTATAGAAAAGTGTATCTGAATCACTAGGTATAAAGAAATCATTTTGAATTCTTAGAAAAGAAAGGATTCCACAGAGACACAGATGTACTCATTTAAAACAAATCCAATTCATAAGCTTATTAGATGGATGGGCTAGATAAGACATGTATATTTTGGCAAGGCATTTGTAAATTTTTCATAATGATGAAACCTTAAAACATTAAGGGAAAATTAAAATTGTTCAGTGCTGGTTTGGTAGAAATAATCTTACCAAACAGCTTAGATTAATATACCAATACCAACCTGGGTGATTCTAATAGTATTTTAGAGAGTATTCTTGGCCCTATTAGGTCATATGTTTTATTGATTGCATGGATGAAGATGTGTTATGCTTTAACTTAGATAAAGCTGTCAGGAATTAATACCTTCTTTAAATGACAAAATCAAATGTTCCATGTATCTGGAGTTAACACTGTGATAAATATGTGTAAAATTCAAATTCTTATACTGCTTTGTTTTATGCAGTCAGTGCATGGGGAAAACTGGTTAAATGGTAATGCATATTAAAGAGACTGTGGTTCTGAAATGCACAGAAGTCATGAACTCATTAAATAATCCAATGGAAGTTATATACTTTCTGCCCTACAGCATGCACATATTTATATAAATACAGGGGGATCACAGATTCCCTAGATATCACATCCATGCATGCCATAAATTCTAAGAACCCAGGCAAAGAATCTTTTGATAGGAATTCCTTGTTGTGGTACTCTAACACACTATTTTACACTTGACCTTCCTTAACAAATACAAAGTGTCTAGAATAAGGTGTATTGATCCTGTACAGATTGTATAAAGAATATTATACTTCTTTCTGGGGCACTTTTCCATATAATGAAATTGATAGAAGAGAAACTAGACTAGTGAATGGTCAGAGAATCACTGTATGAGAAACATCTGAGAATTTTATGTCTAGGAAAGAGACCCTAGTAAGAGATCCAATAATTGTATTTAAAATCTCAAAAGTTATAACTTGGAAAAAGTTATAATTACTGTTACCAAATAGTTTGGTAGAAAAAAGACCAAGTGTAGAAATTGCAAGAAGGCAGATTTGAGTCTTTACCATATAAGGAAGATACAGTCAACATCTGTATTTATATAAAAATAGAATGGTATGCTTCATAAAGTTATTATCTCTCCATTAATAGAACTATGCAGACAAAGTCTAGGTTTACTCCTGCCTCAGGTGTTGTGAATGGAATGCCTATAATAGGAGAAAGGGAGTAGTATATTATGCTCAAGACTTCAAGATTCTATTATCTGGCTATGTTTTTTCAAAGAATACTAAACGACAGAAAGTTTGTAGTTATTTATTTTGGTATCTTTTTGCCTTTNCCTGCCTCAGGTGTTGTGAATGGAATGCCTATAATAGGAGAAAGGGAGTAGTATATTATGCTCAAGACTTCAAGATTCTATTATCTGGCTATGTTTTTTCAAAGAATACTAAACGACAGAAAGTTTGTAGTTATTTATTTTGGTATCTTTTTGCCTTTTTATACTGTTCATGGGGTTGAGATGGTTGGATAGCATCACCGACTCAATGAACATGAACTTGAGCAAACCGTGGGAGATAATGAGGAATAGGGAGGCTTGATGTGCTGCAGTCCATGAGGTCACAAGGAGTTAAACACAACTTAGCAACTGAACTACATTTTTGGTATCATGAACAATAGGGAAGAAACCAATATGGGCACCTGTTATTAGATATTTCTATGTCTGCTCAAATTTATATCTGTTATACAGAATTTTTTTTTTCATTTAAACTTCTCAAATTGTGTTTTGAAAGGTGATGATAATTTTGTAATATAAATGCACTTGTAAAATCCCACATTGTAAAGAAGATTTTTTTAAAAATGTCTTTCACAATGATGGGAGAAAAACATTATGGGAAATTTATACAGAAGTTGCCTTTGAATAACTTTACACAGTAAAATGCTAAATGAACATCAACTTTTTCATCTGTGTCATTATTTTTATTAAGGCCTGTAACTCAAATTCAGCCTATATTTATGTGGTACAGATATAAATTTTAAATTCACTAAAGTATTTTTAATGTTGAGTTGGACTTTAGTGTTACATTTGGAAGCTACATTTATCTTCAATTCAGTTCAGTTCAGTCGCTCAGTCATATCTGACTCTTTGTGACCTCATGAATCGCAGCACGCCAGGACTCCCTGTCCATCACCAACTCCTGGAGTTCACTCAGACTCACGTCCATCGAGTCAGTTCACAGTCCAACTCTCACATCCATACATGACCACAGGAAAAACCATAGCCTTGACTAGGCGGACCTTAGTCGGCAAAGTATTTATCTTACTGTCCAAGAAAGTACTTTAAGGAAGCATACTTTCTTTAACCATTTTCTCTTTTTTTCTGAATAGAAGTTGTGATGGCATAAAAACACTTGTAAATCTAAAGCCTTCCTATTGAAGGAGGATGTTTTTAAAAATGAGGTACCTGATTTACTAAAGTTGACAATATAAAATTTTGTACTTCTGAGAAATGCTTTCCAAATCATCTTGTGTTTCTACCTATCACACTGCAAAATTACATGCTTTTAAAATACCCTTCCTCTTATTTTTTTAAAATAAAATCTTTTTTAGTCTGTGAGAAATTTCAGCTCATTAAAGATATTTCCAGAAACAAATTGAGCTTGATATTTTGAAGAAATAATGTATTATTTGTTCTGCTTATAATCATCATCATAAACCATTGTAGTAGATGGAAAATATACAATGCCTTTACTATTGGACTAATTGAGAAAATGGTAGAATCCTTGAGAATGTCAGGCTCACCTACAGAGGTGATAGAAAACCATTAGGAAAATTTGTGTATCTTTAATTTTTATGCTAATTCTCAGTATACTTTTAAAAAGTTAAAGAAATAGTTTCACTCTTATTTTATTTGTGTATGCTGCTGCTGCTGCTGCTGAGTCGCATCAGTCCTGTCCAACTCTGTGCGACCCCATAGACAGCAGCCCACCAGGCTCCCCTGTCCCTGGGATTCTCCAGGCAAGANTCTCAGTATACTTTTAAAAAGTTAAAGAAATAGTTTCACTCTTATTTTATTTGTGTATGCTGCTGCTGCTGCTGCTGAGTCGCATCAGTCCTGTCCAACTCTGTGCGACCCCATAGACAGCAGCCCACCAGGCTCCCCTGTCCCTGGGATTCTCCAGGCAAGAACACTGGAGTAGGTTGCCATATTTTACAGTAATTTATCTTCATCATTTCATGAAATTAGTGTTGGTACAATCAAGGAATTTAAAAAAATGTTGTCTTTAATATTAAAACTGTCATAACAAGACACCTTTCTGCTCTACCTTATTTGGTTGGGATAATGTGGAAAGAGAGATGTGCGTGTGTGCTCAGGCACTTAAGTCATTTCTGACTCTTGCAACCCCATGGACCATAGCCCACCAGGCTCTTTTTTCCATGGGATTCTCCAGGCAAGAATATGAGAGTGGGTTGGCATTTCCTTCTCCAAGGGGATCTTCCCAACCCAGGAATCAAACCTGCATCTCCTGCATTGGCAGGTAGATTCGTTACCTGCTGAGCTATTGAGGAAGCCAGAGGAGGTGAGTGGTATTATGTCGCAATATAAGCCTAATCAGAGTTGGTTGACTTTCCAGGGACCTATCTTGAGTCCTAAGAATTCAGAGTGAGGTGCAGGCCAAAGTCATATTATGAGGACATGTCAACAATTTAGTTCTTTATTTCTACCATTCTTTGATGGCTTCTCTGTGATTTCCTTTTCTCCTGCTTCTTCCTTAATTTTATGAATTCTATGACTATCTTCACTGATCATATGTTTTTCTCCCTTTTCTTCTAGACTCTTAGTCTAGCTGTTCCTGCTACTTACTCTCTTCCCACACTATCCAAGCCTTCTTTCTTGTATCTCTGAGCTCTAGGGCCCAGGGACTGAGACTTTTCCAAAGCTGGAATTTTGTTATGTCTGAGGATCTGCCTCTTTTCCAACTGCTGTTGCTGCTGCTGCTGCTAAGTTGCTTCAGTTGTGTCTGACTCTGTGAGACCCCATAGACGGCAGCCCACCAGGCTCCTCCGTCCACAGATTCTCTAGGCAAGAATACTGGAGTCAGTTGCCATTTCTTTCTCCACTTCGAAGTGCTAGCACGTGAAATGTACACTGCCTGATTCCAAGGGACCTCAGCTTTCAGAATCTAAGGTTGTTCCATACCCAGTTGCTTCTATCCATCACTTTTAGCTAAATACATTGTAATAAAGTTAGAGTCCATTTTAGATTCAGACATGAGACATGGTGGAGGGATATGAAAGAAGGAGTAATTTCATTATCAAGTTGAGCAAATTGATTCCTAAAAAATTTTGTTTCAGCTTGAAATTTTTAAAGTTCTAGAATGTGGCTCATTTTCCCTTGTATTCATTTTACTTTCTTGTCCAGGATACTTGGACCAGAAGAAAGTAGGAGAGGAAAATCATTTTTCAAATGGCAATAGTAATAATCATTTAACATTGTATAGTTTAGAAATATGAAATATGGCCTAGACTTCAGTCTGTATTACCAGTTCACACTTCCAAAATCATCTTTGTTGTTTTTGTTCAGTTACTAAGTCATGTCTGACTCCCTGCAACCCCATGGACACACCAGGTTTTCCCATCCTTCACTATCTCCCAGAGTCTGTTCAAACTCATGCCCATTGAGTCAGTGATGCTATCTATCTCATCCTCTGATGCCCCTTCTCCTCTTGCCCTCAATCTTTCCCAACATCAGGGTCTTTTCCAATGAGTCAGCTTTGCTCACTAGGTGGCCAAAGTATTGAAGCTTCAGCTTCAGCATCAGTCCGTCCAGTGATATTCAGGGTTTATTTCCTATAGGATGGATTGGTTTGATCTTCTCAATCCAAGGGACTCTAGAGTTTCTCCAGTGCCACAATTCAAAAGCATCAGTTCTGTGCTCAGCCTTCTTTATGGTCCAACTCTCACATCCATACATGACTATTGGAAAAGCCGGAGCTTTGACTATACGGACCTCTATCAGCAAAGTGTTGTCTCTGCTTTTTAATATGTTGTGTATGTTTGCATAACTTTCCTTCCCAGGAGCAAGCACCTTTAAATTTCATGGTTGCAGTCCCTGTCCCCAATGATTTTGGAGCCCTTGAAAAAGAAATCTGTCACTGTTTCATCTTTTCCCCCTTCTATTTGCCATGAAATGATGGGACCAGATGCCATGATCCTAGTGTTTTGAATGCTGAGTTCGAATCTTACTGTTACTTAATGTTTGAATGTTTGTTTTAATCATACTGTCCCTTGAAGACAAAAAATGAGGGATAATGTTCTTCAAGAATATATATAGATTTTTAAAGATCCATGAATTCTGCATATAAATACATGTAATAATTACTATCAATATCCTNTTTGAATGCTGAGTTCGAATCTTACTGTTACTTAATGTTTGAATGTTTGTTTTAATCATACTGTCCCTTGAAGACAAAAAATGAGGGATAATGTTCTTCAAGAATATATATAGATTTTTAAAGATCCATGAATTCTGCATATAAATACATGTAATAATTACTATCAATATCCTAAGGCTTCTTGGCTAACATATAAAGATTTTAAAGCATTTTTACTAATTTCTAATTGGCTTGTAACTTTTCAACTTTCACTGGAAGTAAATTCTAATCATGTAAGCTTAGTAATCTAGATGTTATACTGTCTATACCCACACATGTTTTTTCTCATTATGGTTTTCATAGCAACACTAGAGAGGATATATTATTCCCTTTTTAAGATATAGGACAATTTAAACTAAAAACTAAGTTAGTTTTTTTTTTTTTTTTTTTTTCCCACTTAGCTAGTTTGTAGTAATAGCAAATAGAAGTACCTAACATCCTTGATTCCAAGCCCAGGTTGTATTTCAATATACATCTATGAGCATTAATTTTGTAGTTGAAAAGAGATTAAAAGTTAAAAGTAAGAGAATGAGAGACTGGTAGGAGCCCATTATATATAGTGTTAGGAACTCCTCACTTGTCAGAATCAAAGATACTTTCCCATGAGCAAAGTATTTATAGTATAGTCATGTTATTAGAATAACTAATTTCTTCTTTTTCACTGTAGGTCTTATTAAGCCACAAATGGTGCCACATACTATAGGTTTACAAAAGAGTTTCTTAAAAGAACAAACATATCAAATTTTCCCTGTTGGAAACAAAAGCTGCCAACAATAAACTCTTTAACAGTTGGGTAGCACATAGCTTCTAAAAGAAGAGAGCCCAGTTAGCATGTGTATTTCCTGGATTATGATTCGATACTGTATAAATTTCCCTAGCGATGGTAACAATAGAAAGACCAAGGTTAGCCTGTTAAATGAAATGTGAGTGAGAACTGGGCAGTTCCAAGTGGCTGCTGGCACGGCTTTAGGTGTCCTGCCAGCATTCAAACCCAGAGGGTCATTTGGCAGTCAGGTGTCATTAGTCAACTCTCTCCCTCTCTCCCTCTTCCCATCTGTTTTTGTCTAGCTGATTTGTGTAAATTACCTCTCAGTATGCAGCAGGACTCAAACTAGTCATGTATTTTCCTCTTACTCCTTTGTCCTTTTCATCCCTGACTGCTCATTTAGGCTTATACCAATCATTTGACCCAAAATTTTGCATGAGAAGCAAGATAACGGTCACAATTAATATCACTGCTGTTACAAAGCAGCATCCCTTATGACTATGGTAAAAAGACCACTAAAGATAGTATAATAAATGTCAAAGACATAGTTGCCACTAGCCATTTCAAATTATGATGATTATAATCAGAGGGCAAAATGTAATGATGCCCTGTAAGAGGATGGAGAGCTTATATTATTTTGTGTGGACAATTTCCGAAGTTAATATCCATAGGAAATTTGTAAAGAGTACTGTTCCTACTGAAGGAATAGTGAGTCCTTTTAAGACAGGATGGAACAGTAAAATCTGCTGTCTTCTGAGTTTACCCTGCCATTCACTAGCATGCTTAATACCCAGTTCTCTATTGTTCCAAGTCATAAGACTACCTTCGAGTTATGTCACAGTGATAGGAGGAAATGTAGGAGATTCAGCCTGCATTACTCAACCAGTATATTTATTGCACAAAAAGAATTCAGGGTAAATAATTGTTTATTTGATAGCAAGGAACTCATACTTTAAGAATACAAAACTGAAAGAATAATTTGCTAAGGGCAGATAGGAATAAATCATAGCAAACATTTCTGCATCTGCATTTTCAACAATGATGAATAATTAGTCATGTTGGACCAATAGCTATGAACGTGCACTATTGGTATCTAATTCTGGTTTACATGAAATCATGGAAAAGTTGATCTTTGGGGAAATTGTCAGTCTTTACTAATTATGAGCACAAAGATAATAGGCAGATTTACTAAATTTGTCAATTTAAGTACTGTCGATTGCATACTTGACCAATGATTTTAGCCCACTTTTTAAGGCTTGGCTTTATTTTATCATATATTGGTAAATTTAAATAAAATGCAAATAGGCATGTACTGTATATAATTAACCTTAATTTTGTTTGTAAGTATCTCAGGATTAGGATATAGACTTACCAGTCACTGAATGATTTACTCTCCTCTGAAATGACTCTGTCATAGGTTGTCCAGGCCATATTTCAGTTCAATTCTGTCACTCAATTGTGTCTGACTCTTTGCGACCCCATGGACTGCAGCATGCCAGGCTTCCCTGTCCATCACCAACTCCTGGAGCTTACTCAGACTCATGTCCATCAAGTTGGTGAGGCCATCCAACCGTCTCATCCTTTGTCATCTCCTTCTCCTCCCACCCTCAATCTTTCCCAGCATCAGATTCTTTTCCAATGAGTTAGTTCTTCACATCAAGTGGCCAAAATATTGGAGTTTGAGCTTAACCATCAANCATCACCAACTCCTGGAGCTTACTCAGACTCATGTCCATCAAGTTGGTGAGGCCATCCAACCGTCTCATCCTTTGTCATCTCCTTCTCCTCCCACCCTCAATCTTTCCCAGCATCAGATTCTTTTCCAATGAGTTAGTTCTTCACATCAAGTGGCCAAAATATTGGAGTTTGAGCTTAACCATCAATCCTTCCAATGAATATTCAGGACTGATTTCCTTGAAGATTGACTGGTTTGATCTCCTTGCAGTCCAAGGGACTCTCAAGAGTCTTCTCCAACAACACAGTTCAAAAGCATCAATTCTTTGGTGCTCAGCTTTCCTTATCGTCCAACTCTCACATACATACATGACTACTGGAAAAATCATAGCTTTGACTAGACAGACCTTTGTTGGCAAAGTAACATCTCTGTTTTTTGATGTGCTGTCTAGGTTGGTTATAGCTTTTCTTCCAAGAAGCAAGCATCTTTTAACGTCATGGCTGCAGTCACCATCTGAAGTGACTTTCAGTTCAGTTCAGTTCAGTTCAGTCGCTCAGTTGTGTCTGACTCTTTGTGACCTCATGAACCGTAACATGCCAGGCCTCCCTGTCCATCACCAACTCCTGGAGTCCACCGAAA
Organism: Cephalophus harveyi; assembly: GCA_006410635.1. Classification (NCBI taxonomy): domain Eukaryota; kingdom Metazoa; phylum Chordata; class Mammalia; order Artiodactyla; family Bovidae; genus Cephalophus; species Cephalophus harveyi. The sequence continues at coordinate 199,673 of SJYT01085121.1, read as the reverse complement.
CCCATGTCCATGAGTCGGTGATGCCATCCAACCATCCCATCCTGTCATCCCCTTCTCCTCCTGTCCTCAAGCTTTCCCAGCATCAGGGTCTTTTCAAAGGAGTCAGCTCTTCCCGTCAGGGAGCCAAAGTATTGGAATTTCAGCTTCAACATCAGTCCTTCCAATGAATATTCAGGAAAAACTATAGCCTTGACTAGATGGACCTTTGTTGACAAAGTAACGTCTCTGCCTTTCAATATGCTGTCTAGGTTGCCTTCCAAGGAGTAAGCGTCTTTTAATTTCATGGCTGCAATCACCATCTGCAGTGATTTTGGAGCCACTGTTTCCAAATAAAGTCAGCCACTGTTTCCACTATTTCCCCATCTATTTACCATGAAGTGATGGGACCAGATGCCATGATCTTCGTTTTCTGAATGTTGAGCTTTAAGACAACTTTTTCACTCTCCTCTTTAACTTTCATCAAAGGGCTCTTTAGTTCCTCCTTGCTTTCTGCCATAAGGGTGGTGTCATCTGCATATCTGAGCTTATTGATATTTCTCCTGGCAATCTTGATTCCAGCTTGTGCTTCTTCCAGCCCAGCATTTCTCATGATGTACTCTGCATATAAGTAAATAATCAGGGTGACAATATACAGCCTTGACGTACTCCTTTTCCTATCTGGAACCAGTCTGTTGTTCCATGTCCAATTTTAACTGTTGGCTTCCTGACCTGCATATACGTTTCTCAAGAGGCAGGTCAGGTGGTCTGGTATTCCCATCTCTTTCAGAATTTTCCACAGTTTATTGTGCTCCACAGAGTCAAACGCTTTGGAATAGTCAATAAAGCAGAAGTAGATGTTTTTCTGGAACTCTCTTGCTTTTTTGATTGTCCATATCATATTGGCGGTTTGATCTCTGGTTCCTCTACCTTTTCTAAATCCAGCTTGAACATCTGGAAGTTCATGGTTCTAATTACAAGGAGCTTACCATTTTCTAAGGCAGAAGATTATATATTTGGATAATTCTGGATCTTTACCTATCAATACTCTTAACTATATTCATATATTTTACTCAGTATTTGCCAACTGGTTTTTTCTTTCCAAAATCCAACTTTATAAAAATATAAATATTACAGTTATCCAATTATTTTAAGTCTAAGAGCTCTTTTAGGAAAAGTACTTAAAAATAATAATAAAATATATATGCAAACAGGAATTTGAAAGTGACAATTGAACTGGAGGTAAACTGAGAGGAAGTGAAAAAGGTACAGAAGACATGGGCAAAATACTTTGAGTAGTGCATTATTCATAGCATCAAAATAGAGAACTATTCATATATATAAAAAAGAGGGATTATCTTAAAGTGAGGAAATTAATTATGCTACATACCCAGAGAATTTAGGGAAGCAATTATTAATAATGAAGTAATTTTTCATGATAGTAACATGGAAATATCTGTAAGACCTCAGAATCATTTAACACACACAATTTTAAAAGGAAGGTACTGAAAAATCCATATGATATATTTCCATTTGTGTAAAATAAGCAAATAACCACCAATGTATATGTGTATTTGCATTAATAAATAAATGAGTAAGAAAATATGTTGAAGGTTATATAACCTAAAAGCTTTTAGCAGTGCTGCTTCTAAAGAGTGGCATATATTTGGAAAGGATCTCTTTGGTACTGTTTCTTGTGTGTATTTTTTTTATTATTTATTTTAAAATGTAAGATTAAATACTCCAAAGGTATTTGAATAACAGAAATGGAAATCATTGAAACTTTTGAAAGTTAGATATCTTTTCTCTTCCTGTATTTAAAAAAATGCTATTTCCTGATCTTTGTGTTGAGTTTGGAACATAAAACTGTCTCACTTGCAATCTGTGGAAATCACCATTTGATTGTGGGTGTTGCATTCTGTCTGTGAATATCACCATTATTATAATCTAGTAATGATGGTGGAATGTTTAGCATGACTCCCTTTTTCTGCTAGATTATCTCTAAATGCTATTTTCATTGCAATTTCCTTTGAACTAAAACCATCAATGATAATGTTCAGTGTTTTTATTATTCTTACACAATTTCTCACTCTACTATACTAAGATGATTAATACATCTTACCCCCAATATCCAAGTTATCAAAGACCCCTTATCACTGTATCCTTTTAGACCAAGATATGGCAAACTTTTGATAAAGAGCTAAGTATTTAAATATCTTGGAGTCTCTGATCCATATAGGGTCTGTAGTCTCATCTTCTTTTTTTAAACATCTCCTTAAAAATATTACATATATGTGTGTATGATATTAAAATATGATGTACATATATACATATAGATATGTATTACATGCACACACACATGCTTAGTCACTCGGTCATGTCTGACTCTTTGTGACCGCATGGACTGTAGCCCACCAGGCTCCTGTGTGTGCTTAGTCACTCAGCCGTGTCTGACTCTTGCAACCCTGTAGACTGTTGCACACCAAGCTCCTCTATCCATGGGGATTCTCCAGACAAGAATACTGGAATGCAATAATTATTACCTTGTAGATGGTATGAAAACAGACCACAGGCTAAGTTTGACCTAAGAATCATATTTTGCCAACACATATACTAGATAATCTTTTCTTTATTTAGTATTCCTTCTTCAACAGTTGACTTAAATCTCAACATTCAGAAAATTAAGATCATGGCATCTGGTCCCATCACTTCATGGCAAATAGATGGGGAAACAGTGGCTGACTTTATTTTTCTGGGCTCCAAAATCACTGCAGATGGTGACTGCAGCCATGAAATTAAAAGATGCTTCCTCCTTGGAAGGAAAGTTATGACCCACCTAGAGAGAATATTGAAAAGCAGAGATGTTACTTTGTCAACAAAGGTCCATCTAGTCAAGGCTATGGTTTTTCCAGTGGTCATGTATGGATGTGAGAGTTGGACTATAAAGAAAGCCAAGCACCAAAGAAGTGATGCTTTTGAACTGTGGCGTTGTAGAAGACTCTTGAGAGTCCCTTGGACTACAAGGAGATCCAACCAGTCCATCCTAAAGGAAATCAGTCCTGAATATTCATTGGAAGGACTGATGCTGATGCTGAAACTCCAATACTTTGGCCACCTTATGCGAAGAGCTGACTCCTTTGAAAAGACCCTGATGCTGGGAAAGATTGAGGGCAGGAGGAGAAGGGGATGACAGAGGATGAGATGGTTGGATGGCATCATCGACTCAATGGACATGGATTTGAGTGAACTCCAGGAGTTGGTGATGGAGAGGGAGGCCTGGCATGTTGTGGTTCATGGGGTCACAAAGAGTCGGACATGACTGAGTGACTGAACTGAACTGAACTTCAATAGTAATGGCATCAGTATGCATAGACTTCAAAATGGAAAGTGTTTGGTACACATGGAAATGAACGATACAGGAGAAGGTTTTAATTATGTCTGCCATACAGCTATGTCAATTTGACCTACAACTTTACATAGAAAAAAGAAATCCAAAGCCAATTATTTGTATAAACTGGATGTAACCAATCAACTGGCTCAAGTATCTGATACTCTGAATTTTGAGTGTGGGTAGCAGAGTGGTTAGAAGCAGATAGGGTGTGCTGAGGAAAAGAGAGGTGGGTTTTCATTTGATAATATTCCATCTTTGATCCCATCTTTTACCAATGCCTGTCTGATTTTTCACACGGATATCCTTCTTTGTTTAATGTTTTATTTTCCAAAGACTTCCTTATTTATTGAGATTTCTATAACTTACCTTAAATAAGGCTTTATTTCTAAGTTGAATTTTTACGATAAGCAGGGATGGAGTTTCAAATGAGACAAACTGAAATTGACCCTTTCTCAATTCAAAGTATATTTTCATTTCACCCATCTTAGGTGTGGTAATATTCAGGAAGACAAAAGCTTGTGTGGCCATTTTGAATAGAAGCCATGTCTGTCTATTTATTTTAATCTTTGAAAGATGAAAATAATTGTTTTAAATGGAAATAAATATCTTGTTTCAAATCAAAGTTTGCTTTTAGAGAAATAGTATTGTGTATTTGGTCTAGTTTCTGGCTAAATTTTCAATCTCTCACAATGTACATAAGGCCACATTACATTCTTTTTTGTGCTTTCTATGTTCAATATGTGAAAAGTGAAAGTGAAAGTCACTCAGTCGTGTCCAACTCTTTGTAACCCCATGGACTATACAGTCTGTGGAATTCTCCAGGCCAGAATACTGGAGTGGGTAGCCTTTCCCTTCTCCAGGGGATCTTCCCAACCCAGGGATGGAAACCAGGCCTCCCATATTGGAGGCAGATTCTTTACCAGCTGAGCCACCATGGAAATTCAAGAATACTGGAGTGGGTAGCCTATCCCTTATCCAGAGGATCTTTCCAACCCAGGAATCGAACCAGGGTCCCCTGCATTGCAGATGGATTCTTTATCAGCTGAGCTACTAGGGAAGCTGGCTTCTAAATTCCTTTTTTAGATTGTTGACTGATAAAGAATTTTCATTTATCTTGATGCAGGGGTCATATTTGACTCGTGTCTTTCATTTTATGTTCTGTGTGAGATACCCTCCTTAATTTGAAAGAGTATTGTAATGCATCCAAACCTGGTCAAAAAGGAAGATTAGAAGCCTGCTTGTTTTAATATTAATTAAATTAGTGCACACTAAATAACTCATATAACATAAGCCATACAACTAAAAAGGAAGATGATTTTTATGATGAAAATAGGCTCACATTTCCAAACTAATGTATTAGAATCACATAAAATCATGCAGAATATATGTGTAATAAGCATAGATTGTAAGTATATTAAGACTTTCTAAATCTGAACTTCGATAATTGGCATACTGGTGGGCTACAGTCCATGGGTTCACAAAGAGTCGGACATGACTGAGTGGCTAACACACACACCCACAGGGTCTTGAGTGTACAGTATTCTTCCACAATACTCAGCTTTGTTCATCACCAGCATTTTAGACTGGTCTCCTAAGGGATAACTTCACTAATTCCAGCTAGTTCAACTTTACTTCAGTGCAGACAGTATAGGGAAGTGATAAGATATGGAGATCTTTACCCTACTGATATTATCAAGACTAGAAATCACATGGGAGAAAAGCACAACCTTCCCTTGAACTGGAGGAAAGGAGAGCTTGCTAATATTAACTCTTTAGGGATAATGGGAATTTCCTGAGGGTAAATTAATAACAAACTAAGGCTCCAATATCACTGCAGATGGTGACTGCAGCCATGAAATTAAAAGACACTTACTCCTTGGAAGGAAAGCTATGATCAACCTAGATAGCATATTCAAAAGCAGAGACATTACTTTGCCGACTAAGGTCCGTCTAGTCAGGCTGTGGTTTTTACAGTAGTCATGTATGGATGTGAGAGTTGGACTCTGAAGAAAGCTGAGTGCTGAAGAATTGATGCTTTTGAACTGTGGCATTGGAGAAGACTCTTGAGAGTCCCTTGGACTGCAAGGAGATCCAACCAGTCCATTCTGAAGGAGATCAGCCCTGGGATTTCTTTGGAAGGAATGATGCTAAAGCTGAAACTCCAGTACTTTGGCCACCTCATGCAAAGAACTGACTCACTGGAAAACACTTTGATGCTGGGAGGGATTGGGGGCAGGAGGAGAAGGGGATGACAGAGGATGAAATGGCTGGATGGCATCATTGACTCGATGGACGTGAATCTGAGTGAACTCCGGGAGATGGTGAAGGGCAGGGAGGCCTGGCATGCTGCGATTCATGGGGTCACAAAGAGTCGGACACGACGGAGTGACTGAACTGAACTGAACTGAACTGAAGCAACCAATTTAACTAATATTTTGTTAACTGATGATAAACACTTGTGTTAAAAATTGCCTGACAAAATTTTTTTAAATTACTTCCATTATTTTGTTCATTTTATATCTTTCAGAGTTGATGTTTTATCAGTGACCTCAAACAGGGCTTCTCAGGTGGTGCTGGTGGTAAAAATTTGCTGCCAATCCAGGATACACAAAAGACATGGGTTCAATCCCTAAGTTGAGAAGGCCCCCTAGAGTAGAAATGGCAACTCATTCCAATATTCTTGCCTGGAAAATTCCATAGACAGTGGAGCCTGATGGGCTACAGTCTATTGGGGTCACAAACAATGGGATATGACTGAGCACAAAATACCTATGACCTCAAACAAAGAATTCACTTGGAAACCCTCCATGAGCTGATGTAAGTAGGCAAGTTAGCCAGTAAACTAAACCTCTTTACATAGAGTCACAATAACTCTTCCCTAAATTCCTTGACCTAGTGGTATTTTCAAGGGAACAGACATTTAATTGAAACCTTAATGTATCCCTCTTACATCTATTATAGAATAATCACTAGCTAACATTTATTGCACTCTTATTGAGTACAAGAGTTTCTGTGAACAAATTTATAGTAATTCTTCAAACATCTTTTGAGGTCAGTTCAGTTCAGTTCAGTCGCTCAGTCGTGTCCGACTCTTTGCGACCCCATGAATCGCAGCACGCCAGGCCTCCCTGTTCATCACCATCTCTCAGAGTTCACTCAGACTCACGTCCATCGAGTCCGCGATGCCATCCAGCCATCTCATCCTCTGTCGTCCCCTTCTCCTCCTGCCCCCAATCCCTCCCAGCATCAGAGTCTTTTCCAAAGAGTCAACTGTTCGCATGAGGTGGCCAAAGTACTGGAGTTTCAGCTTGAGCATCATTCCTTCCAAAGAAATCCCAGAGCTGATCTCCTTCAGATTGGACTGGTTGGATCTCCTTGCAGTCCAAGGGACTCTCAAGAGTCTTCTCCAACACCACAGTTCAAAAGCATCAGTTCTTCGGCGCTCAGCCTTCTTCACAGTCCAACTTTCACATCCATACATGACCACAGGAAAAACCATAGCCTTGACTAGACAGACCTTAGCCGGCAAAGTAATGTCTCTGCTTTTGAAAATACTATCTAGGTTGGACATAACTTTTCTTCCAAGGAGTAAGCGTCTTCTAATTTCATGGCTGCAGTCACCATCTGCAGTGATTTTGGAGCCCAAAAAATAAAGTCTGACACTGTTTCCACTGTTTCCCCATTTCCCACGAAGTGATGGGACCAGATGCCATGATCTTCGTTTTCTGAATGTTGAGCTTTAAGCCAACTTTTTCGCTCTCCTCTTTCACTTTCATCAAGAGGCTCTTTAGTTCCTCTTCACTTTCTGCCATAAGGGTGGTGTCATCTGCATATCTGAGGTTATTGATATTTCTCCCGGCAATCTTGATTTCAGCTTGTGTTTCTTCCAGTCCAGCGTTTCTCATGATGTACTCTGCATATAAGTTAAATAAGCAGGGTGACAATATACAATCTTTTGAGGTAGGTAGAGATTTTATGACTTTTTATAGGTGGAGAAAACCAAGATACCTAGAAATTATGTAATTTTATTCCAGACCATATGGCATTAGCCTATACTAAATTACTATGCAATGAGAAGTAATAAGAGAAATGCATGATTTCCAGAATTACAGAGAATATAAGTAGAAATCATTCATGGTATAATTATTCAGTTCAGTTCAGTTGCTCAGTCATGTCCCACTCTTTGCGATCCCCAGACACTGCAGTATGCCAGGCCTCCCTGTCCATCACCAACTATGAGTTTATTCAAACTCATGTCTGTTGAGTCGATGATACCATCCAAACATCTCATCCTCTGTCATCCCCTTCTCCTCCTGCCCTCAATCTTTCCCAGCATCAGGGTCTTTTCCAATGAGTCAGTTCTTTGCATCAGATGGCCAAAGCATTGGAGTTTCAGCTTCAGCGTCAGTCCTTCCAATGAATAGTCAGGACTGATTTCTTTAGGATGGACTGGTTGGATCTCCTTGTAGTCCAAGGGACTCTCAAGAGTCTTCTCCAACACCACAGCTCAAAAGCATCAATTCTTCAGTGCTCAGCTTTTTTTATAGTCCAGCTCTCACATCCATACATAACTACTGGAAAAACCATAGCCTTGACTAGATGGACCTTTGTTGGCAAAATAATGTTTCTGCTTTTTCATATGCTGTATAGGCTGGTCATAACTTGCAGTGTAGTTATTAATGAAGGCAAATAATTGGACTACAACTAGACCAGACAAAAATGTATGAAAGAGTGGTGGCAAAAATCATGAGTATATAAAGGAAAAGTAGTAAGAGAAAATAGGATTTGAGAGGCTGTTTGAATATAAAAGAAACTGTCATCTCACATTTCTCCCTAATTATCAACAGAGGAAATATCAAAAATAAAATCCACCTCCTCTGCTTTGTATTCTTTACCTCTGTGGGAATGGCAATTAATTTTCTAGATTTCAGAAGTACCAACAGCTTGCAAATGTCTCTATAATGCATGTTTGGATTTTTTACATAATTTATGTAAGCATAGTGATTTGCTTTCTTGTAAGTTACTCAATCTGTAATTTACACAGTTGAGCTATTTCAAATCCTAAAAGATGATGTTATGAAAGTGCTGCACTCAATATGCCAGCAAATTTGGAAAATGCAGCAGTGGCCACAGGACTGGAAAAGGTGTTTTCATTCCAATCCCAAAGAAAGGCAATGCCAAAGAATGTTAAAACTACAGCGCAATTGCACTCATTTCACATACTAGCAAATTAATGTTCAAAATTCTTCAAGCCAGGCTTCAATAGTACATGAACCGCGAGCTTTCAGATGTTCAAACTGGATCTAGAAAAGGCAGAAGGACTAGAGATCAAATTGTCAACATCCGCTGGATCGTCAAAAAAGCAAGAGAATTCCAGAAAAACATCTATTCTGCTTTATTGACTATACCAAAGCCTTTGACTGTGTGGATTACAATAAACTGTGGAAAATTCTTAAAGAAATGGGAATATGAGACCACCTTACCTGCATCATGAGAAATATGTCACCCTGCTTATTTAACTTATATGCAGAGTACATCATGCAAAATGCTGGGCTGGATGAAGCACAAGCTGGAATCAAGATTGCCAGGAGAAATATCAATAACCTCAGATATGCAGATGACACCACCCTTATGGCAGAAATCAAAGAAGAACTATAGGGCTTCTTCATGAAAGTGAAAAAAGAGAGTGAAAAAGTTGGCTTAAAACTCAACATTAAAAAAAAATGAATATTATGGCATCCAGCCCCATCACTTCATGGCAAATAGATGGGGAAACAGTGACAATTCTAAATATCTGACAGTCTCCACGCTTATATTCAATGTGTCTAAACCAAGCTCATTGTCTTCTCTTTATAATCTTTTAATCTCATTATTAATATCCAATCTAATCTAATTCATATGTTCTTCTTAACAGATAGATCTTCATCCACCCAATAGGCAAATCAGAAATCCTTGGATTTGTTATAAACTTCCCCTTCATCCTGTGTTTGAGATGTTTTAATGTCCTATAGCATCTTTAGCACTTCTAAACCATCAACTTCTCACTAGAACTCAATGATTGGGTCCCAATTGATTTGCCAACATTTCAGGCTCTTATCATCTAATAAAAGTCCAAACTCCCTAAGCATGGTGGGCAAAGACCTTCACAATCCTCTTGTCTCTTAGTTTAGCTTTGTGACCTAGCTTCTGCCAAGTCCTCCAATATACAGTTCATGTGAAATGTCAAGGTGCTTCTTTTATCTGTTGATGTTAAATATTGCATTTTTTTTTTTTTTTTGCCTTAAATGCTTGCAGAATTTTGTCCCCATGGTAAAGCAGCCTTTCTAATTTATTAGGAATCAGTAAAGGCTCACTTGTTATAGGAAACCTTTCCTGCTCCCTACAAGTCAGTTATCATTCCTTTCTTCATTTCCCTGCTAGTTCTTGTGCATATTTCTGTCACAGCCCAAATCACCTCTAAACAGTTTCTTGTCATAATTCCTTATGCTTGTCTTTTCTCACTGGGCTGTAAGATCATTGGAGTTAAGAATGTTCTAGGTCTCTTATAACAGAGTCTAGAACATATGAGATGTGTAATAAATATTTGCTGAATGATTTGGTGTTGTTCAATATAGAGCCTCCAAGTAATAGATTTCTATATGTCACTGATTTATTTGAGAATGGACAGGGAAGTGGCAACCCACTCCAGTATTCTTGCCTGGAAAATCCCATGGATGGAGGAGCCTGGTAGGCTAGGGGTCGCAAAGAGTCAGACACAAATGAGAGACTTCACTTTAGCAACTTTCAGAAACTATTGTTTCTGAATACACTCAGAATTTTTTCCTATTATGTGCTCATTATAGGAAAGTTAGAAAGTTAGAAAATGCTGAAAAATGTAAAACCCCTATAATCATTCGCTAAACCATGGCTTTAGGCAGAATTAGAGGTCACTCCACTCAACGGACCAGTTTCTTGTGAAGAGCCATGACCTGTTTCAGGGACTCCAAGAAACTGAGATAGGTTTTGTATTTAGATGTAACACTCAAACTAAACTCATCTCTTAGCCTCATCACCTGTTTTAGTGGTCTAGGGCCCTGAGCCTGTATTATACTACTTAACTCCTGTTAGGGGCTAGTGAGGCAAATATGAGAATGGAAGGAGCTGCTAAAGACCTATTGCTCTACCAACTGAAAATGCTGCCAAATTTCTTTTCCTGCAATTTGAAATGGGAAGTTTTGATTTTTTAAAAAATCCCATTTTCTTCCCCTTCTCCAAGCCACATGCTATTAGACGTTGTGGGAAAGAATTCTTCTCAGGCAATCTCAAGAGACCTGAATCATAGTGACCAGCATCTCCTAAATAAATAGGAATTTAATAAACAGAAAGGGGGAAAGTCCCTTAACAAATTATCTGGGGATGGAATTTACACATATTTCCCATGAAAAAGGTATAGTTAACTTGTAGTTGGGGCTTCCCTGGTGCTCAGACAGTAAAGAATCTGCCTGCAGTGCAGGAGACCCAGGTTCAGTCCCTGGGTCTGGTAGATCCCCTGGAGAAATGCAACTCATTCCAGTATTCTTGCCTGGAGAATCCCATGGACAGAGGAGCCTGGCAGATCCATGGGGTTGAAAAGAGTCAGACATGACTGAGCAACTAACACTTTCACTTTCACCTATAGTTAATCTCTTTTAGGAACAGTTTAATGACATTAGTAGTCTTTAATTTCATGAACAAAATAATAGGTTTCCAGGGAATTCAAAATGCCAGAGAGGACATTTCTAAGAAACTTTATAAGACTCACACCCTGACTTCATATAAAGCAAGAGTAGTCTTAGATAGGCATTGTTACTTCACAAAATATTTTACATAACCATGTATCTGTATTGTATGTGTATGTGTGTGTGTATATACAATGTATGCATATATGTATATCTGCACATGTATGCATATATGTAAAATATGCATATGTAAAATAGTTGAGCTATTTCAAATCCTAAAAGTGATGATGCTGTGAAAGTGCTGTACTCAATATGCCAGCAAATTTGGAAAACTCAGCAGTGGCCACAGGACTAGAAAAGGTCAGTTTTCATTCCAATCACAAAGAAAGGCAATGCCAAAAAATGTTCAAACTGCTGCACAATTGCACTCATCTCATAAACTAGTAAGGTAACGCTCAAAATTCTCCAAGCCAGGCTTTAACAGTATGTGAACTGTGAGCTTCCAGATGTTCAAGCTGGTTTTAGAAAAGGCAGAGGAACCAAAGATCAAATTGGCAATATCATTTGGATCATGGAAAAAGCAAGAGAGTTCCAGAAAAATGTCTACTTCTGCTTTATTGACCGCCAAAGCCTTTGAATGTGGATCACAAGAAACTGGAAAATTCTAAAAGAGATGGGAATACCAGAGAAATCTTAACTACATCATGAGAAATCTGTATGCAGGGCAAGAAGTAAAAGTTAGAACAGGGCATAGAAAAACAGACTGGTTCCAAATCGGGAAAGGAGTATGTCAAGGCTGTATGTTGTCACCCTGTTTCTTTAACCTTGGTTGGCTGGATGAAACACAAGCTGGAATCAAGATTGCCGGGGGAAATATCAATAACCTCAAATGTGCAGATGACACCACCTTTATGGCAGAAAGTGAAGGAGAACTAAAAAGTTTCTTGATGAAAGTGAAAGAAGAGTGTGAAAAAGTTGGCTTAAAATTCAACATTCAGAAGACCAAGATCATGGCATCTGGTCCCATCACTTCATGGCAAATATATGGGGAAACAGTGACAGATTTTATTTTGAGGGGCTCCAAAATCACTGCAGATGGTGTCTGCAGCCATAAAATTAAAAGACGCTTACTCCTTGGAAGGAAAGTTATGACCAACCTAGACAGCATATTAAAAAGCAAAGACATTACTTTGCCTACCAAGTTCCGTCTAGTGAAAGCTATGGTTTTTCCAGTAGCCACGTATGGATGAGAGAGTTGGACTATAAAGAAAGCTGAGCGCCAAAGAATTGATGTTTTGAAGTGTGGTGTTGGGGAAGACTCTTGAGAGTCCCTTGGACTGCCACGAGGTCCAACCAGTTCATCCTAAAGGAAATCAGTCCTGACTGGAAGGATTGATACTATAACTGAAACTCCAGTACTTTGGCCACCTAATTGAAAAACTGACTCATTGGAAAAGATCCTGATGCTGGGAGGGATTAGGGGCAGGAGGAGAAGGGGATGACGGAGGATGAGATGTTTGGATGGCATCACCATCTGGATGAACATGAGTTTGAGCAAGCTTCGGGAGTTGGTGATGGGATAGGGAAGCCTGGCATACTGCAGTCCATGGGGCCGCAAAGAGCTGGACACAACCGAGCAACTGAACTGAACTGATATGTGTGTGTGTGTATATATATATACACATAAAACATATTCATGCTTTTTCACTAAATATTATAATCTCAGTTTAAATTGTTTCACATAATTTTACCATTACGCATGTGGATATGGCATAATTTCCTTATCTAAAAAAACCTAATTTTTTACTATCATGAATAATGCTAGGACAAGCAGTTTTATACATAATTCTATATACAAATTTCTGGTTATTTCCTTGGGAGATATTCTTCTAAATTGGATTATTGCATCAAGAGATTTTAATATTTGAAAGTTTTTTATAATATACCACAAAATTGTTTAACAGAAAGTTGCATCATATTTCATTCCTGCATTTTTGGGTTCTCAGGCATGCTTGAGAAGGCCTAACTCTGCACGTTCTATTGGACCAAGACTTTATTTATTCATTCCTTTCACAATGCATATAACTAAAGCTAGTCCTATTGTCGGTTATCTTCTGAGATTTCCTTCTCACATGATAGTTCTTGATTTTGCTCTCTCAAGTCTTGATTTTTCCTTAATATTAAATTTCATAGTTTGAACCCCTCTCATCTCCAAATAAATATTCCAGAGTCCTGCACTGACCAGTTGCCTTTGTGAGGGATCGTCCCCCACAGACTTCAGGCCAGTCCTCTGTTCCCATGAGACCAGTCACTGATCTGATGTTTTTATTACACTCTCACTACAGACTCCTTGGCAGGGTTGACCATTCTAAAGGAAATGGCTGAAAGTTTTTGGGTTTTGTTTTTTTAACAGGGCTTGAGAGAATAAATGCATAAAGCAACTGTGCCTGCACACTCAAGTATGCCAGTGTTTTGTGTAAGACCCTGAGCCAGATCTCCAACCAGAGGCAATCAGTTCTGCTTAAGTCAGAATACTGTCTAATTTTTCAGTCTGACCCAGAAACAAAAGCCTGACCTCATCATGAAAACTTATTTTCCACTCGATGATTAATTTCTACCCCAATGCTTTTGACTTTCTTTATTTAAGCATGTTTTCAGGAACTTGATAGGTAACTATGGCAATGGACACCTAGAAGGGAGAAAGATCTTTGTTATTAATTTCTACATGCAGAGATGTGTCAGGTGTTTAGTTGTGTTATTATGCAAATCTCCAAACATGGCAGTGGGCGACCTGCTGGGAATGTTCTTGCCCAGAACAAAATGACTTTTAAAGAGTTGTACTTTGAGGTTAAGTGTTTTTGTTAAAACTTAAAGGCATTGCATTCCTTGGAAATAAGCAGCAAATGTGTTTTACCTACTGTTAAGAAAATGACAATTTTTTATTGATTAGAAAGGAAACATTAATGTATGTTCAGAAGTTGCCTTAAAAGTAGGAACGACCTTTTAAAACTTTGTTTTGTTTTTCACTTCTCAGAGGGGTAGTGATTTCTAAAATACTCATAAATTTCTGTGAATGTTGTTATCAAATTTACTTCTTCTGTAGAAAAATGTTATCAAGGAACAAGTTTTTGGATGACTAAACCAAGAGAACCCTTCAATTCTGAAGTTAGTGCTCTGTTGAAAGGACCAAACCTTTGAAATTTATTCTGATTGCAACAGATCTCCAAGAATGATGGAATAGGATTTAAATGATGTGAATGGTGGAACAAAGAATCATAAGTTTAGGACTTACAAATGGGACAGATGACATTGAGTCTATATTCAAGGCAATTCCTTAACTTCTATTTTAAAATAGAAGAGAAATGAGCACATTCTTGTACCTGGGCTTGTAGACCACAAGACCCAGTCAACATTCCAAATAGGAGATTTCAATTGTTTCCCAAAGAATATCTTTGAATTTTATATTTCAAGTCAATAGTATGTTTTATCATAAAATAATAGCAGCTTTCTATAGTAATTTTAAAATTAAACCAATGCTTTATGAAGCTTCTTCTTGTCTACTCAATAGTTCTGAATCCCCTCTAGGATGCTGTTTCTATAATTTATTTTCAGAAACTTAGAGAAAAGATCTTACTGTTCCATGTAAGTTTCAGTCTGCTTTTCAAATGACACTATTTTAAAGTATTATGGTTCCATGAGCTAGTAATCAACTAACCAGTTCCCTACAAAACAAAGGTATAGAGGGAAAAAGATTTCTCTGAACCCTTTAGTTTCAAAGTTACCATAGTAACAAGATACATTTGCTTTATTAACATAATCTTTTCATTTTTTTCATGCTCTTGCTCTCTAGAAAGGACTCTTCTTTGATATGATCACAATTAAACAATGCATTCTGAAATGGAACTGGCTTTTATAGAAGTTGGTAACAATGTAAAACAATTTTGCTTATCTGAAAAGCATACGGCTTTAAAGAAATTTTATAGATAGCTTTTCAAGCTTTGTCATTTCTTATTATGGTCAATATGGCTCAAATTTTGCTTTCTCAGAGTATAACATCACAGAAATTTTCCATTAAATTATTCTCTTTCAGTAATACTCATGGTCCATTTTCATTTTCATGTCACTTCTTAGAATACCTGCATTGCTTTTGTGCAATATTTCTACTTGTATTTATTCAAGAACATGTACATAATCATGCTGCAGAACACAACAATAATAACTAAAATCTTTGATATTACTATTAGATCATGTCACCTACAATTAGCTTAATATATTTTTAAAGCTTTTACCAAGTGAAAAATACAATGCTAGACAATATTGAGGATATAAAAAGGATAATATACATGCCCAGTACATAAAGAGGTTTTTAAATGTCTCATTTAAATTTTAATGTATTCTATTTTGGCATGTCCTCAACTAGGCAGTTTTAATCTAATAATACATTGATTTGAAAATTAGCTTCAGTTCAGTTCAGTTCAGTCACTCAGTCATGTCTGACTCTCTGCGACCCCATGAATCGCAGTATGCCAGGCCCCCCTGTCCATCACCAACTCCCGGGGAGTTCACTCAAACTCACGTTCATCGAGTCGGTGATGCCATCCAGCCATCTCATCCTCTGTCGTCCTCTTCTCCTCCTGCCCCCAATCCCTCCCAGCATTAGTCTTTTCCAATGAGTCAACTCTTCGCATGAGGTGGCCAAAGTACTGGAGTTTCAGCTATAGCATCATTCCTTCAAAAGAACACCCAGGGCTAATCTCATTCAGAATGGACTGGTTGGATCTCTTTGCAGTCCAAGGGACTCTCAAGAGTCTTCTCCAACACCACAGTTCAAAAGCATCAGTTCTTCGGCGCTCACCCTTCTTCACAGTCCAACTCTCACATCCATACATGACCACAGGAAAAACCATAGCCTTGACTAGACGGACCTTTGTCGGCAAAGTAATGTTTCTGCTTTTGAATATGCTATCTAGGTTGGTCATAACTTTCCTTCCAAGGAGTAAGTGTCTTTTAATTTCATGGCTGCAATCACCATCTGCAGTGATTTTGAAGCCCCCCAAAATAAAGTCTGAAACTGTTTCCACTGCTTCCCCATCTCTTTTCCATGAAGTCAGATGCCATGATCTTAGTTTTCTGAATGTTGAGCTTTCAGCCATTTTTTTCACTCTCCTCTTTCACTTTCACCAAGAAACTTTTTAGTTTCTTCTTTTTCCTCTTCACTTTCTGCCATAAGGGTGGTGTCATCTGCATATCTGAGGTTATTGATATTTCTCCTGGCAATCTTGGTTCCAGCTTGTGTTTCTTTCAGTCCAGCGTTTCTCATGATGTACTCTGGATATAAGTTAAACAAGCAGGCTGACAATATACAGCCTTGACGTACTCGTTTTCCTATTTGGAACCAGTCTGTTGTTCCATGTCCAGTTCTAACTGTTGCTTCCTGACCTGCATACAGAATTCTCAAGAGGCAGGACAGGTGGTCTGGTATTCCCATCTCTTTCAGAATTTTCCACAGTTTATTGTGCTCCACAGAGTCAAAGGCTTTGGCATAGTCAATAAAGCAGAAATAGATGTTTTTTCTGGAACTCTCTTGCTTTTTTGATGATCCAGCGATGTTGACAATTTGATCTCTGGTTCCTCTGCCTTTTCTAAAACCAGCTTGGAGTTTATTAAATTGGTGGTAACTAGTCCAATAGCATTTTGATCCTTTGGTTTGTTTTGTTTTTTCCTAACGCCATGGTGCTTTAACATCAAGGTTTAAAATTTAAAGCATGAATTTTTAAAGTAGTTTACAATGTATTACCTTAAGATAATTCTTAAATATTTGGTTCAAGATGTAAATGTAATATACCAATATATATGCTATATCAGGAAAAAAAAGGTAAATAAACTAGGTTATCATTTTCTTTTAAAAATGAGAAAATGTTATTAGTATTTCTGACCTGGAAATTTCTCAAAGAAAATAATAAGCCACTGAAACAATGGACTTTTACTGAAGCAATACCACAATATTAAAATAATGAAATGAGTAAAAAACTATGAAATGACTTTTATGAGCCACAGAGATTGGCAGACATAACTAAAAATATTTTCCAGTTTTAAGATAATATGTCGTATGAAAGAAATCTATGAATTCTAGATATTTTTAATAATTTAAAGAGCAGTAAATATAGAGTAAGAGTTCATTCTAATGTAGCATTTTAATATAAACTATCGAAGGAGTTGATGGCCAATGGAACTATATATAGCTATACAAGTCTAATATAGTCTAATCTCATAAAAATGCCTGGGAAAATCCAAGAAATTCTAGGTACAACATCTATAAGGCTAAAGATTCTGTAGATAATAGCTCCTTCTGTGAACCAAGATTGCTCCCATCAATATCACAGCATCCTGTTCTACCCTTTCAAGCTTTCGTGAAGATCTGTGTGTTCTAGTTATTAATTCTATCAGAAATGCAGTAGAACTCTGTTTTACAATATTTCTATAGATGTCTACAGACATATAGTGATGATAAGAGTCCCACACCAGTATTCTTGCCTGAAAAATCCCATGGACAGAGGAGCTTGGTGGGCTACAGTCCACAGGGTCACAAAAAGTCAGATACAGCAGAAGCAACCGAGCATGAGGAGCTCAACAGTGTACCCAGGCCTGTGAGGGTCTAGCTTGGTTCCACTGGAATGCATCCTTCTGAGTTGCCTTTTGTTCTGTCCTTTTGGTAAGTACAGATAATTCAGTTGACAGAATTAAGCCATATACAAGTGATTTGCACTTCCAATTCCTAAACATTTCTGGGGATAAATTAAGTTGTGAGGCAAACCCTTATTTTGAATAAAACTGAATTATCTTGTATATGTGTGCATAGGAGCGGCCAAAAATTTTATTTGGGTCCGTTCATAAGATTTTATGGAAACCCACACCAACTTTTTGGCCAATACAATATATGCGTGGGGCTTCTCTGGTGGCTTAGTGGTATGGAATCTGCCTGCAATGCAGGAGATGCAGGTTCAATCCCTGGGTTGGGAAAATCCCCTGGAGAAGGAAATGGCAATCCATTCCAGTATTCTTGCCTGGGAAATCTCATGAACAGAGGAGCTTGGCAGGCTACAGTCCATGAGGTCACAAGAGTAGGATATAACTTAGTCGCTAAACCATCACTACTACCACTATATACATATTATTTGAGAGAAATAAAGTGTGCATTTATTAGACTTATAAAACTATTTTTTCATCTTTCTTTTCTATATAAATGGAATATTATCCATAGTCTCACTGTTACAAGCTGTAGCCAATTCACCTGCCCTATGATCCAGCCCAGTTCTGACAAATGCATGTGTGTCAATGGCTGGAAACCAGAAAATAATGAAGAAATGAGGGTTTAAATGGACAAGTCCTTTAACATATTTCTATTCTGCACAGTTTCTGTTCCTTGAACAAAAGTTGTCTTTTGAGAGAAAATGTAATACTCTATATTCTTATGATAAGTTTATTCAGTCTTATGTAAGAGGCAAGTTACTTCTTTCCTCAATAAAGAAAATTTTAAAATAAATGCCTTTATTTCAATAAAATAATTCTATATGTTTTATATATCATGATTTCAACTAATTTTACAATGTAGCATTGTATTTGTTAAACTGAGTGAAAATATGCTTTTTAAATAATTACTTTCAGCCATTATGTGATACAGCTGTCTGCCAGGAATACTATCAACAGTTCATTTTCTGTTATATGTAAGACACATTTGAAGGCTTATCTATAATTCACCTTTTTATCTACCCTAGTTTCAGTTATGATTCCTCCAATGAATTGAATTTTAATAAATATTTGTTGATTGGGTGAATGAATAATGTAACTATAGAATAAAGATCTATATAATTAAAGATGAGCCTAAAGTGTAGATCCATTGTTATAACTCCACACTGAGTCTCTGTCCATCTTCTCAAAACAGGGACAGCCAGACATAGACAAGACTCTGCTTCAAGATAGATGCCAGAGGCTGCTCTTTGGCTTGATCCAGGCTCCTATTAAATAAAGATAAAATCGTATAAACATTCTTTTCTGTTTCATTTGAATATCAGTGTCTTGTTCCAAACTCAGAAATTAAAATCTCAGCAGCAGCAAGGGAAAAGTCTGTCCCAGAGCTCATGTGTGTTATTTCAAGGGTTGACCAATCTAGACATTTGCATACATAATAACGTAGAAAGGTAGTTGTACTGAAAAATTATAACTTCAGGTAAGGGAAAATTATGGAGGAACAATAACTGAAGCAAATAAGTAGTGAATGCTCTAAGACATTTAATGTGGCCAATCTTACGCCTATAAAGGCACTGCTTTATTTTAGCAGTAGAGGAGCTACTGTCCATAAAAATGGACCTGAAATAGCAACATACAATGTTAAGTCATATATTGTGTATCCTACTTAATAATAAAAGAAGTAGAATACATTTTGGAGAAATTTTAGTAGATGATTGAAATAAAAACCAAATGAAATGATTGTGTTTAAGAAAACTAGAGTTATATGAATTGTATTGTGGCTTGATATCATTTGACAAATGTAGTATTGCTATATATGTACATATGTAGTTAAGCATCTTTTGTATATACACAGAAATAGAAGTAGAAATAGAATTATAAAACAATATCTTATGTTTTCTAAAAAGCAAAACAAGTCAAGAGTCTTAAGCTATTTATTTAATAAATTTGGGATGGGGAGGTGTCCTGAATCCTGTCTCTTATACACATCTAGTGAAATATTGATGTCAAATCTTTGCTAAAGTAGCGAGAGAAAATAAAATTGGAGTTAGAAGATAAATGTTTATTTTTTAAATGTTAAACCATTATAGTTATTCAGTCACAACCTTTAATTTCATTAATGTCAAAACTATTATACTGAAGGAGTCACTCTTTAAAAATGAAATAATTAGAATGACCTGGCAAACATGTTCACAGTGGGAGATATGTACAAACAAAGTTCCCCAAAATTTAGCTTTCAAAAAACTGGAAAAAATGCTAATCCACGTGAAGCTAATTTAGAAATGTTAACCATAATATTTTTAAAGAATAGTAAAACAGAAAGATCCGTATCTTTTATTATTCCCACAAGTGTGACTCTTGGATATTTAGTTCCATTTCTTTAGAGTGACCTGAGAAAACATGGATTCAATAATTCAGTGATAAACCAATAATAGTGAAGAAATAGTTTAGTCATTTGGCTAGAATGAAAAGTGGTTTGAGGTTATATTTGTAATGAACTGTTTTTTTAATGAAATGAATCAACATTTTTATAGTCCCATGCCTATTAATAAATGAAAGTTTAAATGAATTATTTTTACTGTGGTAATTAAGCCAGTTTTCAATGAACTGATCTCTTTTTAAAATTTCTTTTGTAGGTTTTAAGTATAGCAAATGGTTTGATTCACATATATCATAAAGCAATTACCACAATAGTTAACATCTATCTCATATAGACACAATAAAAAGAGGAAAAATTAAATAAACATAAAAAAATTATCCTTGTGATGAGAACTCTTAAGATTTATACTCTTAACAACATTCTTATACACCATAGAGCAGTGTTAACTGTGGTCATCATGTTGTACATGACATCTCAATGATCTATTAAAAAAAACTTTTTTGGGGCGGGGTGTGTAAATAATCTCCAGACTATTATCTTGAATTCTGGTAATTGCTATTCTAGGTATAAAGCAGTGAGAGTTTTAAAAATACCTGTTGCTATTTATATATCAGAGGAAATATTGTGTCAAATATTTGAATAAGAAATGTGCTTAAATTATACCCTTTTAAATGTCTATAAATGAGAAAGATACTATGAATAAAAGTATGATTCAGTCATTATAGAACTTTTAAAAGGCCAGGGAAGACAGTACCAGAAGCAGATACAGAAAATGAACCCTAAATAACTTCAGAGACTCAATTCAGTTCCACCAGTTTCACTTTATACTTTCTTATGCTCCGTTGTTCCACAGAATAGACATTTCTGTCTAAAGAAGCTAAAGTTTAGCACCACTTACTTGAGAGTTATATCATTATGCATTATTTTAGTGTTCTCTTGTCTTCCAAGCACATACACTTCAGAAATATCACCTATTCCTACAACATTCCTTGAGATGAGACATTGAAGTTGTAACCAATAAAGTTTTTCTCAAAACCAAATTTCTGATTGACTTGGTAATTTGGGAACATATATACCAAGTCTCAGCAGCATACCAAGTCTCAGAACTAGAACTTATTTTTTATTTATTTACATACAAAGAGCAAAGAAAAATACCCTGAAATGATTGGGGAGGTACTGACATTTATAGGTGGGTTCCCTCCCATATTTATACATTTTGGTGAACCCAGAACCCTCAGACATCCTTTCCATTCATGAAATAACCAGCTCACCCAGTTCTGCTGTTTAGTAGGTACACACATTATTTAAGTTCTCTGAGTCACAATTTCCTCATCTCTATAATGGGTACAGCATCCATGGAAAGAGGAGCTGAAGTATATAAGTGTAGAACCTGGTATATTGTAGGAGCTTAGTATATGTGAGGTATGATAAGGAGTCCAAGGGGACTATTCATTTGTAAATTTAGCGAACATTGATTGCATGCTCACTCACTGCAGCCTCTGTGCTGGTGCTGGAGCTAACAAAGGAGAATGTATGAAGCAGCCACTGTCCTCATGGAGTCTCCGTATGGCAGACCTGCATTAAAACCCATTGTTGGTCAAGTCCTTCTGTGTTTCTTCATCTATGTTCCTTTGGAGTCATCAGCAGCTGTGCTGTGTCACTAGCTGCATTTTTGCTTAGCATTTTGCCACTGATGATGTTCTCTGCTTGTATTTCTAATGAAGATGGAAACTTTGCCCATCGAAAAGAACTTTCTAACTTGTAAACATCTCAGGACTAGTTTCTTTCAAAACTTCCCTATACATAAAGCCTTCTTCTTCAGTGTGATTTTTTTTTAATATGACTAAATGAAAAGTGTTGCTGGAAAGAATACTTTTTCAGTTTTCTGTTGAGAAATTTGGAGAATATGGTAAAGCATGTGAAATTTCTACTATGGTGTCAACCTGATATTCTTTATGATGCTAAAATAAAAAAGCCAGTCCATTGGGAACACATTTATGAGAACCCCATAAACAGTATGTAACATAATGCACATTTAAGAATAGAATATAATTTTATTGAATGTGAAATATGCACAATATACTGGCAATGATGATATTTAGAAATAACTACAAGCAAATTGTTTTGATAATAATGCTTATTATATTTACACATTAATATTAATCACATATATATTAATATTAATGTATAAAACTCAAATGAAGTAATAATTAGTCTCATGATAGAGACATAAATAAGCAATTCTTTGTGTAATGTCTCTAATCCCATATTGGGGTAGTTGATTACCAAGGATGAGTTACAATTTCTAGGTGATAAAAAGGCATGCTGAAGGCTTAATAACCAATCAGAGCACAAGAAGCTATGGAAATTTCTGGGTTGCCAAAGCCAACCACTGTATTGTGAGGGGCTTCCTTGGTGGCTCAGATGGTAAAGAATCTGCCTGAATGTGAGAGACCGTGGGTTGGGAAGATCCCCCGGAAAAGAAACTGGCAACCTACTCCTGTATCATTGCCTGGAGAATCCCATGGACGGGGAGCCAGGTGGGCTACAGTCCATAGTCATAGACCCAAGTCATTAAGTTGTGTCTGACTCCTTGTGACCCCGTGGACTGTAGATCACCAGGCTCCTCTGTCCATTGGATTCTCCAGGAGGCAGGAATTGTGGAGTAGGTTTCCACGCCCTCCTCCAGTGTATCTTCCCAACCCAGGGATCAAACCCACATCTCTTGCATCTCCTTCTTTGGCAGGCAGTTTCTTTACCACTAGTGCCACCTGGGAAGGTCTCAAAGAGTTGGGCATGACTGAGAAACTAACATTCACAACTGTAGATTTGGGAAACTATGGAAACCAATGCGGCACACACACATTTCTGACTGAGAATGAGAAGGGCTTCATATGTTGTTCTGCCCTGGGTACCAACGTTGTCTTTTGTTAAAGTATGCAGGTGTCTCAGTGGTACACAGTACATCCACCCATGGGTGAACCACTGACAGAACACTTGCCCACAATATTCCTTTCATCGTGCATGCTTCTTCCTGCTGCTGAACATCTTGAACATATTGGCTTTTGAAGTTTCTTCCTGCTTCCCTTTTGTGAGTAGGCAAAAATAGATGTGAAAAATTGAGCAACTTTATACTGTTTGGTTTTCAGACCCAGACATTTGTATAGTATAGGTAGCATGGCATATTTTATTTGCTTTTCAAATATAGGAACTTTCCATAAATAAACAATATCTCTCATAAGAGCCTCATCCCTTCTTTAAATAGACCATTTATTTCTCATCCCTTTATTACTTATGTTGGATTCAATCACTCATAGCAAGTTCTCTTTCCTTAAACTAAATGCATGATCCTCCTTCCTTGGTATGGCGTTTGAAAACTGTTCCACAATGTGCTTCACTCCTCTGTGTGTCCCTATTGAAACAGTGATACCATCACTTATCACATACCTTCTTTTCCAATCAGTGATTTTTTATGGGTTTCCAGTATGAATATATGTATATATTTGTGTATGTGTGTGTGTGTGTGTGTGTGTGTAATTCAGGGATTTCCAGGTAGCTCAAGTGGTAGCTCCTGTAATGCAGGAGACCTGGGTTCAATCCCTTGGTTGGGAAGATCCCCTGGAAAAGGGAATGGCTACCCACTCCATTTTTCTTGCCTGGAGAATCCCATGGACAGAGGAGCTTGGTGGGCTACTGTCCATGGTGTTGCAGAGTTGGACATGAATTAGCAACTAACACTTTCACTTTCATTTTTTTCCCCATACTTTTTTATTTTTTAAATTTTTTTACTTTACAATACTGTATTGGTTTTGCCATACATTGACATGAATCCACCACAGGTGTACATGAGTTCCCAACCCTGAACCCCCCTCCCACCTCCCTCCCCATATCATCTCTCTGGGTCATCCCCATGCACCAGCCTGTATCCTGTATCGAAGTTAGACTAGTGATTCGCTTCTTACATGATAGTATACATGTTTCAATGCCATTCTCCCAAATCATCCCACCCTCTCCCTCTCCCACAGGGTCCAAAAGTCTGTTCTTTACATCTGTGTCTCTTTTGCTGTCTCGCATACAAGGTTATCATTATCATCTTTCTAAATTCCATATATATGTGTTAGTATACTGTATTGGTGTTTTTCTTTCTGGCTTACTTCGCTCTGTATACTCGGCTCCAGTTTCATCCACCTCATTAGAAATGATTCAAATGTATTCTTTTTAATGGCTGAGTAATACTCCATTGTGTATACCACAGCTTTCTTATCCATTCGTCTGCTGATGGACATCTAGGTTGCTTCCATGTCCTGGCTATTGTCACTTTCACTTTCATATGTAATTCAACAAATATTACATACTTATCATGTCAGGGGAGAAGGCAATGGCACCCCACTCTTGTACTCTTGCCTGGAAAATCCCATGAACTCAGGAGCCTGGTGAGCTGCAGTCCATGGGGTCACTAAGAGTCAGACACGACTGAGCGACTTCACTTTCACTTTTCATTTTCATGCATTGGAGAAGGAAATGGCAGCCCACTCCAGTGTTCTTGCCTGGAGAATCCCAGGGATGGCGGAGCCTGATGGGCTGCCGTCTATGGGGTTACACAGTCGGACACGACTGAAGCGACTTAGCAGCAGCAGCAGCAGAAGCATTGTGTCAGGAAGTGTCTGACTGATGCCCTGAGGCTATAGCATTCATTCTGCTTTCTTGAAAGTACATAGAAATATAAAGGAAGAGAATGTAAAAACAAACATAAGCAAAATATTGCACTTCACCATTTTAAGCTCAACTTCAATATTTTAAAGATAAGATTTCATCTTTCTTTTTTATAAAACTTTTATGCATCACTTAAGATTTATTGAAATATAAAGTTAAGTTTGTAGCATATTGTATACCAATAAAAATCAATGCCAGTAAATAAGTTAGTATAGCTTTGATTTTTTGTTAGTTTTAAAAACATTATGTTGTTGTTGCTCAGTCACCCAGTCATGTCTGACTCTTTGCGACCCTATGGACTGCAGCATACCAGGCATCCCTATTCCTCACCATCCGCTTAAGTCTGCCCAAGTTCATTTCATGTTTATTATGTAAACAATGCTAATTCAGCGCATTTATGCATTCAGTAAATAGTTGTTAAGTACCTGTTGTACATCAGGAAGATTCTAGGTGCTAGGAACGTATTAGGGTACACAATAGCTAATTAAATACTGCCTTTATGGAGTTTATGTTTCTGGGAGTGGGGTAAACCATAAACAAGTAAGTAGGAAAATAGAACATGCAATGTCAGAGATGTGTGTGTATGTGTGTGATTTTAGATGGATTAGACTCTTGTGGCATCACTGAGAAGAACATTGGAGAAAAGATGTGAAGGAAGTAAGGGAGTTAGACAAGTAATTTTTTAGAGGATAACCCAGGCAAAGGGAATAAGTACAAACAAAGACCCTGAGGCAGAAATGTTCCTGGCAGATTGGAAGCACACCATAGGGTCCTGTGTGATAGGTACAGAGTGATGAGGAGCAGAATAGCAAGAGGTGAAATCAGAAGAGTAATGAACGTTTATTTATCTAAGGCTTTCTAGGTATTAGCGAGGGCTTTGAACTTTACTCTGAGTTAGAGAACTGGTCATTGCATTGTTATATACAGAGAAATTAAATGAGATGGCTGCCATCTTAATAGGATTTCTCTGGCTTCTGTGTTGACAGACTACAGAGGAAAAGAAAGCAGGGAGACCAGCAGTCAAAGAATCTAGGTGAGAGATGACATGATCGCTTGGATCAGGGTAGTGGTAATAGAGGGGTTAGTAAGTAGTCAACTGTTGGATTATTTTTTGAAGGTGAATTCAGCAAGTAAAATGTCATTTCGGAGTTGGGATGGGGAGGTGTCCTGAATCCGAGGAGTGGTCCTCAAGGAGGGGCTACCTGTTTGGGAATCATCAGTTTTGGGTAGTGTTTAAAACCATGAGACAGTATAAATCAACCTAGAGAATGAATGTAAGTAAAGAAGAAGAAAGTCCAAATTCTCCACACCAAGGAACTCCAAATTAGACAACTGAAGAGAGAAAGAAGAACCAGCAAAAGAGACTAAGCAGGAGCTGTCCAAAAGGTAAAAGGAAAACTGGTCTAGTTAAAATTTTCAGAGGAAGAGAAGGATCACTTTATCAGTACTACTTATGAGACAAGTGAGATGAGAACTAAGAAGCAAACTAAGTTTTATATGGAGATTATTTTGGACATAGGAATGGACGATGACAAGCATCTATCTTTAGCATGATATATAGATTTCCCTTTAAGATATAAATGATGTATGTGAATATAATTTTGTAAACTGTAAGACACTATACAAATTTAGTATCATTATAGTATATTAATTCATCTAATCAGACTTAGATTACTTGCAAGCTAGTTCATTTTTCTATGGTTATTTTTAGAACTATTTAACTGATTTTAACCAAAATGATTTCAAATGATGTCCATCCCCATATAATACTTTATTTTCATTGGCTCTTGAAATGGAGTCTCCTGTGTTTAACTGAAAGGACAATGTACTTTGTTTCTAGTATATACTGGAAAGATTCAAATGTCAGAC
The DNA here is from genome assembly GCA_006410635.1 of Cephalophus harveyi. Lineage (NCBI taxonomy): Eukaryota > Metazoa > Chordata > Mammalia > Artiodactyla > Bovidae > Cephalophus > Cephalophus harveyi. Next base: position 172,900 of record SJYT01085121.1, on the reverse strand, counting down.
AGTGTAACAGTGAAATTTGGAGGTTAGCTTAGTAGGTAAAGAATCTGCCTGCAGTGTAGGAGACCCAGGTTCGATCCCTGGGTTAGGAAGATCACCTGGAGAAGGAAATGGCAACCCACTCCAGTATCTTTGACTGGAAAATATCCGGGACAGAGGAGCCTGCTGGGCTACAGTCCATGGGGTCGCAAAGAGTCAGGCATGACTGAGCGACTAACACTTACTTACTTATGGGAAGGTTAATGCTGTTAGGCAGATGGAGCATTGGAAATTCAACTTGTTGTCACAATAATGAATATGTGAAGAAATTTTGGTGAGGCAAATAGGAGAAAAATGAAATAGAGTTCTCTTTTACATATCTACCCACAAATTGGTTATTAACAACTCTCTCAAAGTAGAAGTAGTTATTCTTCATGAAAGACTGATTTTCATATTCTCCTTCATCAGTCATTACAAGGAACAATATTTTAGATTATATTCAGTGTTTCTTTAACAATTATTTTGATATATTTTTCCAAGCATCGATGGCTTAAGCATTGAATCTAAAGAAACATTATTGTATTAAGTATAATTTCCAATTTATGGTTATGTATACATCCTTCTGTCTTTTAGATTCTATAGTGCTTATTAATCCTACTCCAATAAATGTAGTTTCTGTCAAGAAATTAAATTTAAGTCATATTCTCTTTGATTACTATTTTCCCTCCCATTTTTGCTGATCTGTTTCATGCCCATCTCTCAAATCAAGTACTAGGATATTCTAACTTGTCTTGAATATGTTATTCTAATCAATTTTATTATTCAGCTTCTTAAAGAAATATGATATTTAAAATTTCTGTAAAACCAGATATGACCCAATATTTGAGACTTTTTTCCTCCTGTTTTAAAGCTTGCCATAAATGTTGGCCATCCACCAACAAACAAGGTTTGTTTTCTAAAGCAGTTTCCAATGATATGCACAGTGAATTCTGGTGTATAGGAGATGACTGTCAGATGAACAGCTGCCCTCTGAAAGCAGCCAATTAAGTAACACATGAGTTTGGAGCTGTTACTTGAAAGTATTGTTTGCTTATGTAAACTAGTAAATGATTGAAGACTTTGTATAACAAACACTTTTCAAATGGGAGTCATGCAAGCTTCTTTCAAGATTTCAGAAAATCAATAGGTGGCAAGTAGATAATTATTCTGAAAAATCTTCTTCTTAATGTAGATTCCTCAGAACACATTTCTAAGAGAAGGGCAGCTGCCTAGGGAACTGAGTTATGGGCTGGGAATGCACTATCAAAATAGAGTCAAGTCAAAGGGAAATAATGATGCTGTCGTTTTTAATCTTGCAGATTAACAAAATAGAGAAATTTTATTTAGTAGGCTTGTTCACTACTCCAACATTTTCTAGTCTTAGAGCTTCAATCTGACTTGTTTCAAAGCCAAGCGAACACTTTCTAGTGATTTTGTTAGCAGCATTTCTAGTAATAATCAAAACAGAGAGGTTACAAATACACTGCGACATTTATTATTGTTTTCCTACTTTCCTAATAGCATGTGTATATATGTCTACATACACACAAGTACCTTCTTATATATAATATACAGATATGCATGCATTTATATATGCATTGTATACATACATATAAAAGTGTTCAAACACACATACATACACACATACATACGAAAATTACCTTTATTGTTACTCAGTAATAAAATCATTAAATACTATGAATTCCATAAATTATTTTATTGATATTGACATATCTAAAAAATTTTATCCAGCTAGGCATATGATTGCAAATTGAATTAATTCATTTATATTTTATAAATTTGTGAATTTCCTTTAACAGAAAAGATGTGTATAAGAGACAGCCATGGGGTCACTAAGAGTCAGACACGACTGAGCAACTTCACTTTCACTTTTCACTTTCATGCATTGGAGAAGGAAACGGCAACCCACTCCAGTGTTCTTGCCTGGAGAATCCCAGCGACGGGGGAGCCTCATGGGCTGCCGTCTCTGGGGTTGCACAGAGTCGGACACGACTGAAGTACCTTTTAATATTCCAAAGAGGTATGTATAATACATTCCTATCTAAAATGGCCTAAAAATATGCAGTGAGATTGTTAATTCTAAACACATGCATTCTTGAAATTGAACTGAAAATATTCCCAAATAGCTTTAGAATATATTAAAACAATTATGTGAGATATAAAGCAGGATAACTGTGGCTTTGTGCTTAGTATATTACCTATTATAATACACAATCTAAAGCATTTTCTTATATCAATTTTTGTATGATTAAGATTTTGCTAAACTAACCATAATGTTGAACAAGGATTTGTTGAGCCCCATTATATGCTGGGCACATGTATAGTTTCAGGGAAAATGGGACAGCTAGGGAACAGAGCAGTGGTGGGAAATACATTAACCGAATTTTTGCACAAATAACTAATTACCTCTGGGAAAGTGCTGCTTTGAAGTGTAGAGGACACTGTAGGCTGCCTAGGGAACTCTACTTCTCTGGGACAACTACGGGCTTCATTGTAGAAAGTGTGAGTTGCTAAGCTGTGTCTGACTCTTTGCAACCTCATGGACAGCAGCCTCCATCCTTCTCCAGGCAAGGATACTGGAGTGAGTAGCCATTCCCTTCTCGAGGGGATCTTCCCGACCTAGGGACTGAACCCTGGTCTCCCACATTGCAGGCAGATTTTGTACTGTTTGAGCAACCAAGAAATGACAGCTGATTGGTGAGAAGTAAAGGAAGCTCTTCTTCATGTCAGGGCTTCCTACAAACAACTGCTTCCCTTCTGCTGGACACCATCTGCTGCCCCATCTTCTGTTCCATCCTAACAACCATCCTCCATCACCACATATGTTTTTCGTAGGTGCTTAATAGCTGGATCATAATGAGCAACTTCATAAAAATTGCTTTTTGTTTGGAAGACAAGTTAGAAAACTTTTCAGTGCTTCTGGTAAAACATTATGGTGGCTTGGATGAAAGTGGTTATGGGGGAAGAGAGAAGTGGATAGGTTTAGGTAATATTTAGAAACAAAGCTGAGATGACAAAATCGAGCCTTAGAGGAGATACTCAACTTGTCCAAATCACACATTAGGAAACTTCTGTAGACTTAACTTTTTGTATACTGAATGACTTAACAGTGAAGGAAGGGGCATATAAAGGGTGAGATATGGATTCTAACATAAGCAACAAGATGAATGATAGTTCAGTTCAGTTGAGTCACTCAGTCCTGTCAGACTCTTTGAAACCTCATGAACTGTAGCATGCCCGGCTTCCCTGTCCATCACCTACTCCCAGAGGTTACTCAAACACATGTCCATCAAGTCAGTGATGCCATCCAACCATCTCCTCTGTTGTCTCCTTCTCCTCCCACCTTCAATCTTTCCCAGTGTCAGGGTCTTTTCTAATGAGTCAGTTCTTTGCATCAGGTGGCCAAAGTATTAGAGTTTCAGCTTCAGCCTCAGTCCTTTCAATGAATATTCAGGGTTGATTTCCTTTAGGATTGACTGGTTTGGTCTCCATGCAGTCCAACAGACTCCCGAGAATCTTCTCTAGCACCCCAGTTCAAAAGCATCAATTCTTTGGCACTCAGCTTTCTTTATAGCCCAACTCTCATATCCATACATGATGACTGGAAAAACCATAGCTTTAGCAAGATGGACTTTTGCCTATGCGGACCTAGACATAGCTTTGACTAGATGGGCCTTTGTCTAATCAGACCTTGTGAATGATACTGCCACTTACCAATACAGGAATACTAGAGTAGCAGTATGTTTACAAGAGATCACAGGGGGTTCCCTGTTTGACATGTGACATTTGAGGTGTCAGTGGGACATGCAAGTGGACAAGGTATACAGATGGAAAATAAAGTTCTATGAGTAAACAAGATCATCTGGAGAGTGAATGTTGAAGAAAAAAAGTAGTGAAAATGGATTAGGGCAGTGATTTGCAAACATTAACATGCATTGTAATTAGCAGGAGGGCTTGTTAAAGCACTGATTTACGGGTTTCCTCTCATCTCCAGTGTTTCTAATTCAGTAGATCTGTTCAATTGTCCTCAAGCCAGCTTTTATGAGCTTGCAAACTGACTATGCATCCCTTCCCCACACCGTGTTGGAGGAAGTATCATTGGTAGCTTGAAATGGATCATGTTGGGAGTGTTTACATTGTGGAAATCAGCAAATGCTGAAGTTAGTGTTAGCCACTCAGCCGTGTCTGACTCTTTGCAACCCTATGAACTGTAGCCTATGACTCCTCTGTCCATGGAATTTTCCAGGCAAGAATACTGAAGTGGGTAGCCATTCCTTTCTCCAGGGGATCTTCCTGACTCTGGAAATGGACTTGCATCTCTTGTATTACAGGTGGATTCTTTCCCATCTGAGCCACCAGGGAAGCCACAAATGCTCTAAATTAGACCTTTACTTTCAGAAAGCTAGTTTTTCAGCACAACACAGGTCAGGGTGAGGCCTGAGAATCAGCATTTCTTGAAAATTCCCCCAAATACTGATGCCATTAGGAGACCACAGTCCAAAAACAGCCAGATTAGGATAACATTTTACATAGATTTACACTCTTCTAATTTTTTAAACTAGTTGACAATCTTAATTGTCTGAACAGTAGAGCTTTTCCAAAATGTGATTCTATCTTAAAACTTAATTGTAATGGTGAGAAATATATACAATATATATCTCATAGCACTATTACTGAGAGAAGATTGACTTTTCAATATTATATAGTTTAAATTTAATAAGATGATATAATCATAAACCACTATTAAAAGTTAATTTCTTAATTTGAGTTTCATTTTGCTTTAGTTGCTCAGAATTAAAAATTTCTTTTTTTTTCATTCTATGCTATAGGAAAATTATTTCTTAAGAAATGTTTAATAAGATTTTTCTCCTGATATATGAGTAGTAAATTTAGCCAGGCCAATTGTTAATTATAACATTTCAAGTTTAAGCAAAGGAATGGGGTGGTGGAAATAATATATTTTATTGTTTTGTCTGTTCAATATATTAAATTGGGCATTATTTTGCCCTCAATTAGTTTTCTATCTAAAAAAGAAAATAAGCATTTGCTTTAAAGATATTGTAAGTGTAAAGATATGAAAAATATGTTTTAAATAATTGATGGGGGAATTTAGATTACTGTAGAAATTTGGAGAAAAGTGTTCAAAGTGAACACTAAGGAGAGCAGGATGATAAACTGTCAAATGGCCTTGTGATTTGTCATTTATTACTCAGAATCTTTGGCATTGCCTTTCTTTGGGATGGAATTAAAACTGACCTTTTCCAGTCCTGTGGCCACTGCTGAGTTTTCCAAATGTGCTGGCATATTGAGTGCAGCACTTTCACAGCATCATCTTTTAGGATTTGAAATAGCTCAACTGGAATGCCATCACCTCTACTAGCTTTGTTCGTAGTGATGCTTCCTAAGCCCCACTTGACTTCACATTCCAGGATGTCTGGCTCTAGGTGAGTGATCACATGATCGTGATTATCTTGGTCATGAAGGTCTTTTTTGTACAGTTCTTCTGTGTATTCTTGTCACCTCTTCTTAATGTCTTCTGCTTCTGTTAGGTCCATACCATTTCTGTCCTTTATCGAGCCCATCTTTGCATGAAATGTTCCCTTGGTATCTCTAATTTTCTTGAAGAGATCTCTAGTCTTTCCCATTCTGTTGTTTTCCTGATTGCTGAGGAAGGCTTTCTTATCTCTTTTTGCTATTCTTTGGAACTCTGCATTCAGATGCCTATATCTTTCCTTTTCTCCTTTGCTTTTCACTTCTCTTCTTTTCACAGCTATTTGTAAGGCCTCCCCAGACAGCCATTT